>MJUT01039632.1:23068-35982 GCA_002080005.1 Gigantidas platifrons
GTGTATTCACTGCATAGTCCGATCCTATGATACCGTGTGTTCTATGATACCGTGTGTTCTATGATGCCATGTATTCACTGCATAGTCCGATCCTATGATACCGTGTGTTCTATGATACCGTGTGTTCTATGATGCCGTGTATTCACTGCATATGATACCGTGTGTTCTATGATACCGTGTGTTCTATGATGCCGTGTATTCACTGCATATTCCGATCCTATGATACCGTGTGTTCTATGATACGTGTGTTCTATGATGCCGTGTATTCACTGCATAGTCCGATCCTATGATACCGTGTGTTCTATGATACCGTGTGTTCTATGATGCCGTGTATTCACTGCATAGTCGATCCTATGATACCGTGTGTTCTATGATGCTGTGTATTCACTGCATAGTCCGATCCTATGATACCGTGTGTTCTATGATGCCGTGTATTCACGTGCTATTTCAACCAATTTTAGCTCCATGTTTTTTTGTTTTTTTTTAACTAACACTGTACCATAGTACCCCGATATACGTGTTGTTGTAATATAGTGAGTATACGCATACCATTCGTTGTTGATAACCTCTGTAATTCCGCTTTTTGTTTATAATCTCTGAAATAGTAGATATAATCTCTGTAAATGTTCACAGTTTAGCACTATTTTAGTTATATCCGCCAAGTCCGACATTCCGATAGCCAAATATTTTATATATGTATGAAAAGTTGTGGTATCCACAAGGGTAATCAGAAGTCGTAAAATTCTTCTTAATATGAGACGGGCACAACCTGTTTGAAGGACGAAGTCCTATAATGTTTAGAGGGAGGAATGAGAAAGGAATGTATTATTTTTTTTCAAGTACTTTTTAAAGTTTTGTTTTTAAAATTATTATTTGGCTGGAGCTATCTCTCTTTGACTGATTTGTTCAATGAACGGCTATGTATAATATATAGATTTGTACCACCACCAATAGTGACATTTACCTGTGATTGTAGGGTGCTCCGAAAACAACGGAGGAATTTACTTACAACAACAACAACAATATGGCTGTTCCGTTCATTTAACCTACGCGCTCTTCCGCCGAGAATCTCGTAGATAGAGTTTTTTTTATTAGAATTTTATTTCAAGTTTGTTTTGATTTTGCATAAAGTAAATATTAAAAGAATTGGGAATTTTTCATTGAAATATATTTCTTTTGCATTTCTAAATATCAATTGATCAATTTTTTTTAAACTTCCGGTGAAAAGATTTTTGGCTATCAATACTCCTATGAAAAATCATATAGTTAAAAGGACTTCGTCCTTTAATATCATTTAAAAGATCTGCATAGCAATCACTAGATCTACAATCAATATTCCTATTAAAGGGCTATTATTTTCTCAGAACTTACAAGAAATGAAAACCTTTAAGAAAGTAATGATTTGGTTCAATGTTATCCAATATAATGAATTCTTGGTAGAAACTTATAGCTGATCTTTGCATCAATTCCAAATTACACTTTTCTATCTTTTGATGGTGTTTTTCAAGCCTAATGTAAATATGCAGAGTTATTTATTTTTTAATCCATGCATATATTACATATTATTCAATGTCACAAGCTTCCTCTGTTGTTCAAAAGCATATAATTCGTTGAATTTTTTGCGGTCCTTATTCTTTTGATAACGAGCATTAAAATTAGCAACAATCATAGCATCTGGCATAGCAAAGACAATTATACCGCATATTCCACACAAAGATCCAATCACTTGTCCACCTGGTGATTTCGGCACGTGATCACCATAGCCAACAGTGGTCAAGGTGATAATAGCCCACCATAATCCACTGAGCATGTGCGGGAAAGTTGTCGGCTCCCTATATTCTGCATAGAAAATACAACTAACAAATAACAGCACGAATAATAAAATCATAAATATTAGTAATCAAAATTCATTGAGGCTAGAACGCAACGCTAAAAGAAGAGCATATAGACCACTAAATTGTCGAGCAAGTCGAAAAAATCGAAACAACCTAAAAACAGTCACACTATAAGTAATCCCGTATAGAATTACAATATCATAAGAAATTAAAGACCATCTAGGGTTTTTCTCAATAATAAATCGTATACAAATTGCAATGAATAAAATTACATCTAGTATATTTAGCCAGTCTTTGAAAAGCTCCTTTTTATCGGGACACATTGCTATTCGAACGAATAATTCCACTGAAAAAAACAAAGCTAGAAATATATCCAAAGCTAACATCCACAGCGGGAGTCGTTTGTATATTTCTGTCTTGTTCATAGAAGTGTGAAAATCTCGCTCACCGGACTTTAATTCTAGTATTGTGTGGAATATGGCTAATAAAGCTGAAAGAAACTCCATCAAGAAGTAGATCAAGTTGTAAACCTGAAATATATCCAAAAAAAATAAATACATTAATGCAAATGACAATGTTAATTGTGTGATAATACGGGTTGTGTTTATTTGTATTTAACGCAAACCTTTAACAATATTCCAGCTTCACTGTGGTAAACACTTTCCAGTCCTTTCCTCATCACCGGGTTTGTAGCAAGATTAACACGACGGATGCCACTAGTGGTGCATGAACTGCTTATCCTTCCGGAGTACCTGAATTCACCCCCGGGTTTTAGTGGGTTTATTAGTTTTATATGTATGTTTTGTAGATCGTTGTTTGCCAAATGTACCGTCAATTTTGTCTTTAGCTCTTTATTATGTGTAGTGTCCTCCTTCATGAACCATAAATTTCAATAATGACGTCGTCACAGATAGTGGCCATATGTCTGATGACCTTATATTAAATGAAATACACATGTTAGAACCACTAAAAATATATAATAATTTTCTTAGAGGAATTAGAGATGATTAATTACTAGTGGGGATTGTTAATATATTTTTAACATAAATATACTTTACATTTTATCTTTATTTTCAGCAGTGTAATGACATTAATTTGATAAAAAATAGATGTTTGTTGTATCTTTCTTAAAAAAACATTTATTGTGTGATACCCTAACATCTAACGACATCCGGTATAGGGTCACGTCAGAGTTCATATGTTCAACCGTTCAATCAGTGATAAGCCTAGTAAATATTTTGGTATTAAAACCAAACACAGACCAAGAGCTGCTGTTCTTTTGGTCAATACGTGTATTTTTAACTACCTTGCACATTTGCATAGGTTTGGACGTTGAAGATGTTTGGGCTTTTAGCTTTCTGGACATCCGATGAATTATAATCCACAAATCCCTGATGCGCACTAAATTAATAACTTTACTTTTTTCATGCATGAAAAAACACACCTTCCTTCTTGTTTCGGTTAAGGCGAATGGAATATATAAAAGAAGCTAGCCCGATCCTTTAATTTAAACGTTCCGATATATAGATGATGTTTTTTCACTAAGTAATTCTAGGTTTGGTGATTTTGTTGAACGCATCTATCCCATTGAGCTTGAAATAAAGGATACCACAGGTATAGATAGGTTTGCTTCATACCTTGACCTACATCTCGAAATTGACAATTAGAGGCGGTTAAGAACGAAACTTTACGACAAAAGAGATGATTTCAATTTTTCCATTGTGAACTTTCCATTTATATGTAGCAACATTCCAGCAGGAATATATCTTTCAGTTGATACCATATTCCAGAGCTTGTGGTTCCTATCAGGTTTCCTTGATATAGGGTCCTGATAACAAGGAAGCTACTGAAAGAAGGGTTCCTCTTGGCTAAGTTGAAGTCATTGCTTCGAACGTTTTACGGTCGACACCATGACTTGGTTGACCGCTATGGAATATCTGTGTCACATATGAACACGGAAACACTTCCCAGTTCTGTCCTCAGTCATGCATTATCACCGGATTTGTAACTAGATTAACACGACGGGTGCCACTAGTGGAACAGGAACTGCTTACCCTGGTGGAGCACCTGAGTTTACCCCGGTTTTTAGTGGAGCTCGTATTACGCGATCTTTAGTTTTATGTGTATGCTTTGTAGATCGTTGTTTGTCCTTTTGTCCTTTTGTACTTTTTTTTGCCATTGTGTTGTCTGTTCTCCTTCGACATACGGATTCTGATTACCCCTTTGGTATCTTCAAACTCTCCTTCCATCAGCTGAGCATTATTTCAGCTATATTATGACGAGAACATTTCAATGTGATGATTATGTCCGCTTTGTACTATACAAATCTGAAACGGAAATCATCGGGTCCAGTCGAATACATTATCCTGATTTAGAGCCAACCAGTTTTTGCTCTTGCTCCTTTTTGCTGCTTGTTTAGCGGAGGAGCAACACATACCAATCCTTGGCTTGATACGACATGAGCTCAAGCCCACGATCTACCACATTCGACCATTGTACCACCGATGTGGTAGCAAATTATTTGAAGTTGGAGATTTTGTTTATGGTGGAACGTCAGAAGTCAAGATTTGGGACAATTGAAGCCATTTTGGCACGTACAGTATGTACTCAATGCATATTCTGAAAGATAATAGTAATCAAAAGATCAAACCGGAAATGTTCATAGGAAGAAAATAATAGAAAGGATAGAACTGTGAGACTTTTCGTCCATTATTGGGGTGAGACTTGTTGTCCATTATTGGGGTGAGACTTGTCGTCCATTATTGAAGTGAGACTTGTCGTCCATTATTGGAGTGAGACTTGTCGTCCATTATTGGGGTGAGACTTGTCGTCCATTATTGGGGTGAGACTTGTCGTCCATTATTGGAGTGAGACTTGTCGTTCATTATTGGAGTGAGAATTGTCGTCCATTATTGGGGTGAGACTTGTCGTCCATTATTGGGGTGAGACTTGTCGTCCATTATTGGGGTGAGACTTGTCGTCCATTATTGGGGGAGACTTGTCGTTCATTATTGGGATTATTTTTACATCCCAAAACAGGAAGATTTATCAAATATAAAAACGTAAATTATTTATACCTCCTGTAAACATACCAAGAACAGTTTGAAGATAACAAAGAGGTAATCAGAAGTCATAATTCGAAGTAGGACAGTCAATACAATGGCCGTAAAAAATGACAAAAGAAGAAACATTGATCTACAAAACACTGCATAGACAACAAATGATCGAACAATGTAAACCACACTAAAACCAGGGGTGAACTCATGTGATCCGGAAGTGTAAGAAATTCATGCTCCACTAGTTTCGAACACCAGGATGTGAATGTACGTGAACATGAAACATAATCCACCAGGACCTCACTTAAAATCATCGCTTTTAATATTGTTGTACATCTGATAGTCATACATTCGATGTTGTTTGACTCTCTGAATCTATTAATATGGTATGGCGTCTTATGTTTCAGAGGAATGTTGTGCCGGTTTTTCTATTGATTGCTAATAACTTGATCTCATTTAATCGCGTCACATTTGTGTGCCTGTCCCAACCCAGGACATGGATTTACATCGACATATGCTGTGGTCTTTGTTGTTATTAATATTTTGAGGTGAGAGGTAGCTGTTTTGTTGATATTGCTAGAATTCTCGACCATTTCGTTTCATAATTATAAAACAGTTTGCATTTTAGAAACATGTTATACACTTTCACATATATCCACATGTGACCGTAAATCGGTCAGTTAAGACATTTCCTTATAATTCTCATTTAAATTGGTATTTATAACAAAGATAAATGCCACGTTTACTTGGGCACTTAAGCCAAATAGAATGCCAAAACATCGTTTCATTTGATGAAGAAATGTCGGCTCGCTGATCTTTTTTGTTTGCATATGTTTTGCAATGGCGCCCAAGTCACGTTACCTGAAATCGGTCGACCATAAAATAGTCGCCTGGAACACAAATAGACCAAGGAGATTGTATTTTACAATATTTTTTAATTTTCTTTTTCTATATTTCACCACTTTTTCATTAAATTGTATTTGCTGTCACTTGTTTTCAGCAGATAATATCTCTGTTTTCAGGTACAATTTTATCCATGTCCATTTCCATGTAATTCCCACAAATTCCCGCTAAAAATCTGAAAATTGTCTAAGGAATTACTTAATTTCAAAACGAAAACAATGTCTTTTCCGTTGCCTAATGGAGTTGTAAATATAGGTCAAGATGCGCAGTGGAATGTAAACAAACACAGGATATGCAAATTATCCACTACGGACTGTGTTTTTCTGGAAATATTTGACTTTGATTATTAAGTCAAAATGGTAACAGTAAAATGGCACCAAATCTCATTGTTGTCTGGATCAACGTGAAAGTAAATTCATTATCCATTTCTGGACGCAGTTTGTAGGATAAATGACATCGCACTCCAAAATGGTGACCGATTTCAGGTGTTGACCGATTTCAACGGACGAGAGGATATGTATATATTTTTCTATGAAACATAGCCATGCTTCTTTTCGGTTTTAATATCTAAACATGCAGGAGGAGGAAGTTTGCTTTTGTTTTGTTTTTGGTTCTGTTTTCTTTTGTATTGTTTTATTATTTTTATTTATTTATTTATTTATTTATTTATTTATTTATTTATTTATTTATTTATTTATTTGTCTTTTCTTTTCTATTCATTTTGTTCTGTTTTTTTTGTCTGGTGTTTTTCTTAGACAATTTCCTTCATTATTCTGAGAACTAGATATTACAGATAAAGATGAAATTAAATTCATCTTTGGCAGTCTTTAATAATATGGCAATCTTTCCGTATTTAATATAGACATACAACTTACGGCGAATTCAAATAAGGAATATTCGATCAAAGGGAAATAACTCCAGATATTATACTAATTTAAGTACTTGTTCTTACAGGTAATGTATGTGGTGAGATATAGGTATTTGTCGGCAGTAACCCTGCAACCAAAGACCTTATGATTACTAGATACTGGTGTAGGCTCCCAGGGCTTAAATTCAGAGTTGTTAAGTCCGTCCCCAGGTGGCGGATTAAGGGGGGGGAGAGTTTAGGTTGACAGGTTATGATCCGGAAAGTCTGTACGTGGACCATAGTGGGTAGCGTGTTTCGAATGTGTCACGCTACCTGAGGGTCAAAGATTTTCAGACAAGAGCAGGATCATTGTAGCCTAAAGACTAAATTGTCCCCAACTTTCCACACTTTTCAGTGGCAGTCATAAATCATTGACCTCGTCTACGCATCTCTTCACTCATTCTCTATATAGGGTTTATAAATTATTGAACTTGCTCTCGTACTGAATATAGCCGACATACTGCTCGCTCAACGTATGCAATAATTAATTAATATCTTTCTAATTATTTGACTTTTGACTCTGAGCGTACCCGATGTAATTGGCACTAAATTAGAAATTTACGTTTATATATTTCAGGGTTCGTTTTTAGAATTTATGCAGTCTGAATAGTTATCATGAACTGACCTCTGAAATCCATGATGATGGGTAGATACCTGAAAAACGTAGCAAGTATCACGAAGAGTTTGAAGATACCAAAGCAGTATTCAGAATCCGTATATCGAAGAAGAAAAGACAACAGAACTGCCAAAAGAAAAAGTACAAACGGACACCAACGATCAACAAAGCATTACACATAAAACTAAAGATCGAGTAACACGAACCCCATTAATAAGAGGGAGTAAACTCAGATTCTCCTAGGGGTAAGCAGTTCCTTCCAATTGAAGTTAGAACTATGTTGTTTGTGGTCAGAAGTAAGGGGACACCTACACTACATGAAGAGAAATGTATTTATTGATATGATCTACCCATATTAATAAACAATTAACGGTTGTTATATTCAAACTATTTTCAAGCAGTCATTTTGATTAGTTTACAAGACAATTTATATGTTCTCAAAATCTCCTGTTGAAAATATATTGTTTTAATTTTATGCAAACTATATTTCCGCTTTATTATAAATGGCATTAATAAAATATCTAATTAGCCATGTCAGTGCTGCAGCACTACCTTCTGGGCAGATAATACCCCCGATGTATAATAGTCCACCAGCAAAAATAATAGACCCGGGGATAGAAAGAAAAACGTAGATATCACATTTAGAGAGCACGATGTGTTTCTGGAATAAACTTTATCATGTACGCTTAAGATCAAAAGATTGGAAAGTCAAAGAATTAAAAAGTCTTTGGGATGCAGGAAAACCAAGGGATTTAAACAGAATAGTCAAAATCATTTGATTTGTTGGTTGTATGGTGTTTAACGCCACTTTCAACAATATGTCAGTTATATCGGCTCGGTTAGATTTATTGGAGGAGGAAACCGTAGGACCCGGAGAACTCCACCGACCTATCGCAAGTCACTGACAAACTTTATCACATAATGTTGTACACCTCGCCCTGATCGAGATTCGAACTGACAACATTAGCGGTGATCGGTACTCGTTGCATAGGTAGTTGTAAATCCTACTAGCATACGTTCACGGCCACAACATCGTCCAAGGTCACCTTTGCCTAGCATATGTTATTAGCAGCTGAAATAATTTACAATCGTAAGCAGGTAATATGATTCTTACAACTGATCATGTAATCCAGTCATTAGCGTGCAGATTAAATGTCATATGAATTGAATTTCAAACTTTGCACCAATCAATACAACTGCAGATATATTTACAAGCTGAATATCATAGATATATATATTGTATCCAACTGCCGATAACAGGGTAATGTGCTCTTAACTTGTATTAATAATTGTATTGTATGCTTAACATAGTATAACAGTATTTTATATATCTCTAAAATGACAAAAAAGTTTTAAAAGTGATAGTCAATAATTTCATTAATATCAACATAATAAACAATCACCTCTCAGTTCTCACCCCAAATCATTGAACATAAAGAAAGACCACGACACATAACGTTCCTTTGATTTTAACTTTTAGATTTTGAATATATTCGTCTTGGTAAATCTCAGGTCCCAGTTAGTGGATGAACCAGTACAAAGAGTCCCAATCTATATAGACAAAATAAAACACCAGACAAACATCAAATCAAACCCATTAAAGGTAGTTAGTGTTGTTTATCAGTGATATCAACGCGAGATCAAGTTTCATTCAATAAAATGATTATGAGGTACGCTTTGTACTAGACCAGCACTACTCTTACTTTGATCTTTATATTGCTAGCTCACTGAAGAAAAAACACTCTACGGAAAACATGTCGCTCCACTTGGACACATTATACTGATTCCACGCCAGTATATCTTTCCTCTCGCGTCCTCATTTTGTACTTTAGTTGGACCACCCCCTCGCAGAGGGTGTGCCGGGATAGAATAGGCACAATGTTTCTCCGTCCTAGAGGCACTAGTACTCTAAAAGGGGCCAACCACGGGATATAGAAATCGGACCGAGAGGTTCTTCGGCTTGAAGGGGCGTCCGTCGGTTGTACGGGATGTATAAATTCAAAACCAAACCGTCCTTCGGATGAGACGTAAATAAAACCGAGGTCCCGTGTTGAGGTGCTGAGAGATTGCCACCCTCTTCGCACGTTAAAGAACCCAGTATAACAGTTCATTATGCTCATGAGTGGTCCATAGGAGACCTGTTGCCCTGGATAAATTATCCGTCCCTACCCATCACCTTTCCTTGTTTCGAGTCCTTTGGCGTTTAAATTTGCTGTGCCCATTGGCCTATCCATCCTCCGTTTTTAACCTACATATTGATTTATTGTAAGCATGTTGTAGTCCGGAATATGGCTGAAAAATTGCTTGCTGGACGTTAAACATCAATCAATCATTACACCACCGTTGCAGTTCAAGCGCAATAAAGAGTCAGAATGTCCTACTCAATGCCATTCTATCTATTGTGTATATATGAAATAACGTGTAGACCTGGAAATTGACAATTAGGTATGTTTGGAATGACATAATGTGACAAAAGATATAATTTCAATTTTACCATTGTAAACTTTCCATTTATGTGTTGAAGAATTCAAAGAAAACCTGCATATAGAGTATGTAGTATATCTCACTTGATACGACATTCCATAGCTTTGGTTTCTATTAGGATTTCTTTGTTATAGTGTTACTGCTAACAGGATCACAAATGAAACACTAATCCGGTAGTTTGTAATGTTGCAATCATGACTTGGTTAGCCATTGCGGGATACTTGTGACAACGGATTAGTTCCATTTTTCAAATCCCGTCCTTCCCTCCACGTCTCAAAACTTATTACAGAATATGATTTTTCATAGGATGCTTAACACGCGACACAGGAACTTCCTACTATGTTCGCGTTGTTCATCCTTTAGTTTTCTATGTAATGCATGAAAACGATTTTCAGTTCCAGTTGCTTGTAAAAAAAGGCTCAAGTCTTATTGTGTTGTATGTTTGTTTGTGTATAGTGATGTACAACACTTTTTCGTACCATAAGTCTTTACGTTCTGTGTTCCGTGTTGTAATGTCCGCTACGTTTGCCGCAAATGGTGGTGTCCATAAAGTAACATGGTGGGTATCTTATGAGAGGCAGGAACTGCTTACCTTTCGCAGCACCTCCAGTTTTTAGTGTGGTCCATGTTGCTCATCTTTTTAGTTTTCTGTGGTGTTTTTTTGGTTTGTTTGTCTTTGTACTGTGCCCTGTGTACCCAGTGTTGCCAGTGACTCTGTATGGTCCATTCCTGATTTCCCATTCGGTATTCTATTACGTCTAATTGTGGACAATTACGTGCCTTCTTGTTAATTTTTCTTTTAATCAATGTATTCTCTGTCCTTCAATTTACGCCTTTGAGTACACATTTGGTATAATTAAACTAGCTATATAAACTCAATATTTCAAATGTCTCGTAACAAAATAAAACAACGTAAACAGGAGTGCAGCACCGAATACATATTTTTATGTTGAAATCAATACCCCACAAAACATATATATCACATTTTATTTTGATAAAACTAACACGAGACCCCTCCCCAACACAAAAAGAACAATGCGGAGAGTGAGATCAAGTACTTGGTACATTGACCTCTCTGTAGTATTTGAGTTTATCCTTGATTTTAAATGTAGTACGTGTTGCTCAATCTTAAAATGTCTACATAGTGTTTTGTAGATAATTGTTTATCACTGTATTGTCTGCAGTCTTCTATTTACAGTTCCATCTGTGGTATCTTCAATATGTTCTTATATCAAATGTATCATAACTGCCTGAGAAGTGAAACATGGGCGTACTCGACTACAGAGTACAATATTGTAATCCAACCAGCAGACTAGGACCCACCAGTACCACGATAAGAAATTAACTCGCCAACAATGAGAATAAAAACGTAGATATCAAATTTACTGCGCACGACACGTTTCTGGAATAACCTTCATCAGTACGTTCAAAGCCAAACTATTTGAAAGTCAAATAATTAAACTCTTTGCGAGCAAGAAAACCAAAGATCCTAAACAGAATGGTCAAAATCGACTAATGTCACATATGCCTGAAAGAGGAGTACCTTAGTTTTAACAATAAGTAGCCAAGTATAATATAGATATGCTCACATAGATCTGTCACTCACTCATTTTCATTGCGTCAGATAAACGGAAAATACATGTAATATGAATATCGTATCATTCTTTTATATATTTGTAGACGTTGAAGAATGAAGTTTGTGTATTTGCTAACTACATGTTTGGTGTGTGTTGTTGTGTCTGGGGATTCCTGTTCCAAAGCTGACGCCACATTGCTCCAATATGTCAAATGGCAAATGCAGTCAGTGAAGCATAACGGTGTGCCTGGAAAGTGCACATGTAAATCAGAAGGTAAGAAAGTTTAAACAATGAAGGTTACAATTCAACCAATATCAACAAAACATACAATCATCTCTATACATTGATGGTCACAATATCACCAATATCAACAAAATGAATAATCACATATCATCTTACCTCACTGTACACTGAACACATAAGACATTGGAAATCCAGATACTGGCTTGGGATAGGCACACACACGTGGCAGGGTTAAACCGGTTAATGGGATCCAAGCCCTCCCCACTTGATAATTGGATCTCCAACTGCAAAACATATAAAAACAAACGACAGAAAAACCTGCAGAGATCCGTTTCTACCTTGTTTTTAATATGTATTATCTGTTAGATATGATGAGTTTGAAGATACCAAAGGTGTAATCAGAATCCGTATATCAAAGAAGAACAGACAACACATGGCCAACAAAAGAAAAATGACAAAATGACAAACAGCGATCTACAAAACATACACATAAAACTAACGCACAAGTAACACGAATCCCACAAAGAAACGGGGGTAAACTCAGATGCTCCGGAAGAGTACCCAGTTTCTGATCCACATGATAACATAACATTTAAAAAAGCATTGTTGGATGGGTTATGCAGTATATAGCTGATGTAAAATACGATTATAAACTCACAGTATCAAACCATTACCATAGGAACAAACAATTACACTCTGTAAAACATAAAATCTGGAAGAAAACGACAACTATCTCACGGAACGAACGTATCACATTTACATTGAAAAAGTAAGCTTCTCCTTACATGTTACCTGTCATGAAGTCGTAATTTACAAACACGGTACATAGTAAACATTTGATCAAATCGGCAGAAGTGTTAACCATTTTATCGGTAAGCAAACAGAATAAATTTAAAAGGTGAACGATGACAAAGTAGCACAGATTGCTGGATACCGTTATAAGCATCATTTCCAAAGGTGGAAAACACTTAACTGACCGAATCAAGACGAAAGGTTTAGGCCCATAGAACTAGTTTAATCCTGCCACCTAGCAGGCCTTTATATGTGTGTTATTGATATAGAACTAGTTTAACTCTGCAACTTAGCAGGCCTTTATATGTGTGTTAGGGACATAGAACTAGTTTAACCCTGCCACTTAGCAGGCCTTTTTATATGTGTTAGTGATATAGAACTAGTTTAACCCTGCCACTTAGCAGGCCTTTATATGTGTGTTAGTGATATAGAACTAGTTTAACTCTGCCACTTAGCAGGCCTTTATATGTGTGTTAGTGATATATAACTAGTTTAACCCTG
>MJUT01039632.1:48108-70273 GCA_002080005.1 Gigantidas platifrons
ATGTTGATAATCATTGTTGTTTAACGTCACTGTAATGTTGATAATCATTGTTGTTTAACGCCACTGTAATGTTGATAATCATTGTTGTTTAACGTCACTGTAATGTTGATAATCATTGTTGTTTAACGTCACTGTAATGTTGATAATCATTGTTGTTTAACGTCACTGTAATGTTGATAATCATTGTTGTTTAACGCCACTGTAATGTTGATAATCATTGTTGTTTAACGTCACTGTTAACAGAATTCCAGTTATATCGTGGCGGTCATTATCTGCTGACAAGACATATTATGGTAAAAATGATCTGTTGACAAACATGTGGTAAGAATTGTCTGCTGATAAGACGTATGGTAAAAATTAACTACCGACAAAATTTGTGGCATGAATTATTTAGATGCAACAAATATGGAAAAAGTTAGCTCTTGACAAGATATTTAATAAATATTATCCGCCAACAGGATTTGTGATAAGAATTATTTGTTGACAAGATTTGAGCAAAAATTATCTGCTGAAAAGATATGAGCTTAGAATTATCCGATGAAAAGATTTGAGGTAAGAATTACCAGCTCAAAGTAGACGTGGGACGAATTATCTGCCGCCAAGATTTGTGCCAGGAATTATCTGCTGACAAGATATGCGGTAGGAACAAATCTATTTTAGCCCTGATCTTTTATTCGCCGACTGATGAGTTAACTGACAACCTAGAACACTGATCATGAAATTTTCAATTAGAGAAATAATTAAAGTCCATCATAAAACGAACATCTAACATTATTGACGAACAAATCATTTGCATATCGAGAAGAACATGGAACTTGTATTTAGACAGATCAATGACTTCAGCGAGTCTAAACGGACAGTAAATTTCTGACAGAGATCTTATTAATTCTCCAATATACAAGGCTTTAAAATTTTTGCAAATACATTCAATAAATAAATGCATCGAAATCAAACTCCAGACAGCAACTATTGGTAGACATTGACATGTAAGTCAATCAAATACGTCTGACATGTTATTGTATAGAGGCAACCGTCCCCATCACCAGTAGGAAATGTTTTATAAATCATAACATGTCTTAAACCGGATTTACAACGCCAAAATGTAACAGCCTAACCCTATGAACAGAACAGATATCACATAAACTGAATACGCTTGTTCGGAGTCGCCATTCTTAAAATGTCTGCATTACAATCATTTATGGCAATTTTTCATTATTGACTAGATAGAATTTGAATTTAATATTAAAAAACAACTATTGACAGCTTGAAATATACACATATGATGATAGGATAAAATAAGCGTAATATTGTGAATATGGGATGAAATCTGTAGAGATGTATCAAATGTCTTATGTCGTACTAAAGATATTCACAATGTATATCACGCGACACAAAAGTTGATTGACATATTAAATGTTAGTTATAGTTATTGATTGATTTGATTTGATTTTTGGTGTTTTAACGCCACTTTCAACAATATTTCAGCTATATCATGGCGACCAGTTTTAGTGGTGGAGGAAGCCGGAGTACCCGACGAGAACCACCGACCATGGGCAAGCAACTGGTAAACTTTATCACTTGCGGCTGCGAGTGGAGTGCACCCTTTTTAGTAATTTACAAAACCGGGTTCACGCCGTATTGTTATTGAAACTGATTAGCTACTTTCAAAAAGTCAATATATGTTCTCACTTAAATAAAGAATGTGGATTAGTAAAAATATTTTTTCTAGATTTTTATGAAAACGCGGTTCCTTGATTTAATTTGTGTCTGATTTTACAAGTGGATAGTCTCTCATGTTCATTTACATTTGTCATACAACACTTGAAATAATGAAGTAATGGTAGATTTGAAATTCATAGCGGCGTTAAACACCATAACCCTAACCCAAAATATTTCAATTCATGACATGAAGACCAACAATCAAACAGAAACAGTGGAAACATAGACATCTAGGCTATGATTCAATTAGTCCGTATTCCATTTCTTGTAATTAAACCCCAAAAATCAATTATGGCTCAAAACCAAAGATAAGAATATGTCTGTTATATTGTGGCTGTCGTTTTTATTGGTGGAGGATACCAGAATGCCCGTAGAACACAGTCGGCACCGACATGTTTTAAAGTCATTGTTTCCAATACACATTATATACACATAGGGATATCCAACTCACAAATAGGAACACTTGAACTAACAGTTACTAACTATCTGTGTCAGAAATGTCTACAGATACCAATATGTTCCATTGGTCTTTATCACAACCCCGTCCTCTTATCTGTATTCACTGACTTTTTTTTATCACTGAATTTGTAACAAGGGTAGTACGATGGGTACAACTTGTGGAGCAGGAACAGCTACCGTTCCAGAGTACCTCAGTACATCTCCGCTAGTGTTTAGTGTAGCACGATGGGTACCACTAGTGGAGCAGGAACAACTACCGTGCCAACAGTACCTCAGTACACCTCTGGTGTTAAGTGTAGCACGATGGGTACCACTTGTGGAGCAGGAACAGCTACCGTGCCAAGAGTGCCTCAGTACATCTCTAGTGTATATTGTAGCACGATGGGTACCACTTGTGGAGCAGGAACAGCTACCGTACCAGAGTACCTCAGTACACCTCTAGTGCTTAGTGTAGCACGATGGGTACCACGTATGGAGCAGGAACAGTTACCGTGCCAGAGTACCTCAGTACACCTCTAGTGCTTAGTGTAGCACGATGGGTACCACTTGTGGAGCAGGTACAGCTACCGTACCAGAGTACCTCAGTACATCTCCTATAATGCTTAGTGTAGCACGATGAGTACCACTAGTGGAGCAGGAACAGCTACCGTACCAGAGTCCCTCATTACACCTCTAGTGTTTAGTGTAGCACGATGTGTACCACTTCTGGAGCAGAAACAGCTACCGTACCAGAGTACCTCATTGCACCTCTAGTGCTTAGTGTAGCACGATGGGTACCACTTGTGGAGCAGGAACAGCTACCGTACCAGAGTACCTCAGTACATCTCTGGTGTTAAGTGTAGCACGATGGGTACCACTTATGGAGCAGGAACAGCTACCGTGCCAAGAGTACCTCAGTACATCTCAAGTGTCTATTGTAGCACGATGGGTACCACTTGTCGAGCAGGAACAGCTACCGTACCAGAGTACCTCAGTACACCTCTAGTGCTTAGTGTAGCACGATGGGTACCACGTATGGAGCAGGAACAGTTACCGTGCCAGAGTACCTCAGTACACCTCTAGTGTTTATTGTAGCACGATGGGTACCACTTGTGGAGCAGAAACAGTTACCGTACCAGAGTACCTCAGTACATCTCCTATAATGCTTAGTGTAGCACCATGGGTACCACTAGTGGAGCAGGAACAGCTACCGTACCAGAGTACCTCATTACTCCTCTAGTGTTTAGTGTAGCACGATGTGTACCACTACTGGAGCAGGAACAGCTACCGTACCAGAGTACCTCATTACACCTCTGATGTTTAGTGTTGCACGATGGGTACCACTTGTGGCGCAGGAACAGCTACTGTGCCAGAGTACCTCAGTACATCTCTGGTGTTTAGTGTAGCACGATGGGTACCACTTGTGGAGCAGGAACAACTACCATACCAGAGTACCTCATTACACCTCTAGTGTTTAGTGTAGCACGATGGGTACCACTTGTGGTGCAGGAACAGCAACCATACCAGAGTACCTCATTACACCTCTAGTGTTTAGTGTAGCACGATGGGTACCACTTGTGGAGCAGGAACAGCTACCATACCAGAGTACCTCAGTACACCTCTAGTGCTTAATGTAGCAGGATGGGTACCACTTGTGGAGCAAGAACAGTTACCATACCAGAGTACCTCAGTACACCTCTGGTGCTTAGTGTAGCACGATGGGTACCACTTGTGGAGCAGGAACAGCTACCCTACCATAGTACCTCATTACACCTCTAGTGTTTAATGTAGCACGATGGGTACTACTTGTGGAACAGGAACATCTACCTGTGGGAAGATTTATTTTCTGACAAGGTATGCGATTAGAATTATCTGCTGACAAACCATGTCATCAGAATTATCTGCTGACAAGACATGTGGTGAGAATTGTCTCCTTACCAGACATGCGGTAAGAATAATCTGCTGAAAAGATATAATGTGGTATAAATCAGCTATTGACAAGAAGAATTATCTGCTGATAAGATATGTGTTAGAAACAAATCAAGTGTAACCCTGATCTTTTATTCGCCGACTGATGAGTTAACTGACAATCTAGAACACTGATCATGGAATTTTCAATTAGAGAAATAATTAAAGTCAATCATAAAACGAACATCTAACAGTATTGACGAACAAATCATTTACATATCGAGAAGAACATATAACTTGTATTTAGAGAGATCAATGACTTCGGCGAGTCTAAATAGACAGTAAATGTCTAACAGAGTTCTTATTAATTCTACTATATACAAACCTTTAAAAGTTTTGGAATTAAATTCAATAAATAAATAAATGCATCGGAATCAAACTCCAGACAACAAATATTGGTAGACATTGATATGTAAGTCAATCAGATAAGTCTGACATGTTATTGTATAATGTCAACCGTCTCAATCACCAGTGGGAAATGTTTTATAAATCACAACATGTCTTAAACCAGATGTATTACGCGACAATGTAACAGCCTAACCCTAGAAACAGAACAGATATCACATAAACTGAATACTCTTGTTTGGAGACGCCTACATTTTTTTTTCTTTTCAATTTCTGTATTATATTCATTGATTGCAATTTGTATTTATTGATTAGATATATTTTGAATTTCATAGAAAATATTTAATCTCAAAACTATTGACACTTTTTAATATTCAAAAATCATTACAGGATAAAGTAAGCGAAATGTTGTGAATTGAAACATTAAATGAATGTCATAATTATTGATGGTTTGGTCTATGATGTTTAACGCCACTTTCAACAATTTTTCAATTATATCGTGGAGGTCAGTTTTATTGGTTGAGGAAACCTGAAAACCTGGAGAAAACCAAAGGCCTGTCGCAAATCACTGACAAACTTTTATCACATTGAGTACATCTCATCATGAATGAGGCTTCGATTTCACAGCGTCATGGTGATAGGCACTGATTGCATATGTAGTTGTATATCCAGCTACTATGCGGTCACGACCACGACGACCCCTATTTATATTGAAACTGCATTATTATGGCTCAATAACAAAATAAAGAAAGTTCCAATTATATTGTAGATGTCGATTTTATTGGTAAAGGATACCGGAATACCCGTAAAAAACCACCGACACAAACATGTTTAAAAGTCATTGTGTCCAATGCACATTATGAAAGTTCCAATTGTATTGTTGATGTCGATTTTATTGTCCAATACACATAATGTACACGGGTGGATATCCAACTCACAAAGGTAAACACGTGATTTAACCGTTGTGTCATCAATGACAATGACATTTTATTCTGCAGACAAATCGTTTGAATCAAAAGACATTTCATCTCTTAAACTCAATTAGTCATTGCAGGTTTGCATCGTTTGCTTATATATGTATTGCTGTTGGAGGTCAATTTAAACAGAGGTGGGGAGGAGGGCTGGGTTCCTATTGACATGTTTAACAGAGGTGGGGGAGGGGGGCTGGTTCCTATTGACCTGTTTAACAGAGGTGCGGGATAGGGTCTGGGTTCATATTGACCTGTTTAACGCCGCCCCATACATATGTCCTGGTCTTTTAAATGATCAATGAGTTGAGGTGAGAGATGGATGTTCATTTTGTTGCTATTGGTGGAATTGTTGACCATCACTGTTTAAATTTTTGTTATTCTGATTCTTGTTAGTATTCATTGTGTTCTGATTATGCATACTTATGGCAATATTTTATGATACACACTATATGCGAGATCAATGTAGATGTGCAGTGTTTATCGGTTATTGGTAACGCACATCTCAGCCTCGAATTGATTATGATTTGTGCTCATTCATGACAAAATGATCGTGACTGAAAGATGAAGTACAGCAATAAAACAACAAATCGATGTTGTTTATTTTCTTATTCTTGCCCGATTT
Source organism: Gigantidas platifrons (assembly GCA_002080005.1). NCBI lineage: Eukaryota > Metazoa > Mollusca > Bivalvia > Mytilida > Modiolidae > Gigantidas > Gigantidas platifrons. The sequence goes on from MJUT01039632.1 coordinate 54,172, forward strand.
TGCGGATATCAATATCATACTACAAATATGAATGGTACTTCGCTAAGGTAAGTATTTGGCACTTCTTGACACGATTTAGTAGCTTAAAGATATAAAAGTTTCTGTTCATAAAAGATGGACTTCGATAGTGAACTTTTCATCGGTCCGTTGATGAACAAACATGATAGCATGAAGTCATACAAATGCTGTAAATAGATAATACAGTAAAACCGATCTAAACCGAACATCCTTGTGACCAGTTTATGTGTTCGGAATAGACAGGTGTTCGGTTTACACAGACTAAGTTAACAACGATTTTATTCTGTATTACTTTATTTAAAATTCCGCTTATACATGATTCCAGTTTATTCAGGGTTAGGTTTAGACAAACTTCACTGTATTTGAATAATTTATATCCCTCCCATTTCCCATTAGGGTAGAAGTGATACTTAGTTCGTCTGCTGCAAAGTAAAAATTATTCCAAAGGTTATGAAGGACTAATTAAATGGGAAACTCACAATAAGATGGGATTGATATTAATATCTACGTTCTCGTATAAGACAAGTTGCAGCAGCTTCCAATGATCTAATATGTTATCGCTCGTTTTCTATTCCAAGGCATGATTGTCCTACTCTGTTTTCTATCTTCTACGCACTCTAACAAATATGACTAGGATTGTTTCTGGGCCATTAATCCAATAACAAAAAACTGTATCGAACTATTTTATTGTGTATATATATGTCAACACAGGTGTGCATTGATTTTATTTTTTATGCTTCTTTTCGGATTTAATATCTAAGCATGCAGGAGGAGGAAGTTTGCTTTTGTTTTGGTTTTGCTTCTGTTTTCGTTTGTATTTATTTATTTATTTAGTTTTCTTTTCTATTCTTTTTGTTCTGTATTTGTTGTCTGATGCTTTTCTTGGGCATTTTCTTTGATTATTCTGAGAATTAGATATTACAGACAAAATAATGAAATTAAATTCATCTTTGGCAGTCTTTAATAATATGTCAATCTTTCCATATTTTATATAGACAATCATCACTTACTGAGAATTCAAATAAAGAACATTCGATCAAAGGGAAATAACTCCAGATATTATACTAATTTAAGTCCTTGTTCTTACAAATAATGTATATGGTGGGTTATAAGTATTTGTCGGCAGTAACCCTGCTACCAAAGACTTTATAATTAGTAGATACTGATGTAGGTTCCGAGGGCTTAGCCCAGAGTTGCTCAGTCCTTCCGCAGGTGAGGCTGATAGGCTATAATCCGAAAAGCCTGCACGTGGACCATAGTGGGTAGCGTGTTTTGAATGTGTCACGCTCCCTGAGGGTCAAAGAATTCTTTAATATGTAGATTTTCAGAAAAGATTAGGATCATTGTAGCCTTTAGACTAAATTGTTCGTCCCTGCCCCACTCTTCACACTTTTCAGTGGCAGTCAAACATCATTGACCTCGTCTGCCCATCCTTTCACTTATTCTCTATATAGGGTTTATAAATTATTGAACTTGTTCTCGTATTGAATATAGCCGAAAAACTGCTCGCTCAACTTATGCAATACTTAATTATGTCAGTTATATCGTGACAGTCGGTTGTATTCGTGGAAGACACAGGAATACCCGGAGGAAACCACACACCTGTCGCAAGTCATTGACAAACTTTATCATATAATGTTGTACACCTCGCACTGATCGAGATTCGAACTCACAACATTAGTAGTGATAGGTACTCATTGCATAGGTAGCTGTAAATCCAACTAACATACAATCACGGTCACAAAATCGTCCAAGGTCACCTATGACTAGCATATTTTATTAGCAGTTGAAATAATTTACAATCGTAAGCAGGTAATATGATTCTTACAACTGATCATGTAATCCAGTCTTTAACGTGCAGATTAAATGTCATATGAATTGAATTTCAAACTTTGCACCAATCAATACAATTGAAGATATATTTACAAACTGAATATCATAGATATATATTGCATCCAACTGCCAATAATAATTGTATTGTATATTTAACATATTAGAACAGTAGTTTATATATCTCTTAAATGACAAAACAGTTTTAAATGTGATAGTCAATAATTTCATTAATATCAACATAATAAACAATCACCTCTAAGTTCTCACCACAAATCATTGAACATAAAAAAAGACCACGACACATGACGTTCCTTTGATTTTAAATTTTAGATTTTGAATATATTCGTCTTGGTGAGTGTAAGGTACCAGTTAGAGCAGGAACCAGTACAAATCGTCCTTATCCAAATAGACAAAGTAAAACACCAGAAAAACATAAAAAATCAAACTCAATAAAGTTAGTTAGAAGAAGAGTTTGAAGATACCAAAGAGGTAATCATAATCCGTACTACTGTTGTTAGACATCAAGTGAGCAATTGTATCTGCTATGTCATGGCGAGAACAAGATTCATTCAATACAATGATGATGATGTCCGTTTATTACTAGACTATTTCGCTTAATTTGATCTTTATAGTGCTAGCTCACTGAAGCCGCATTCCACAGGAAGACATGTCGCTCAACTAAGACACATTATTCTGACTTAAAGTCATCCAGTCTTTGTTCTAGCTCTTGAAATCTGCAATTTTAGCGGGAAAGCATACACTATCAGTTTAAATGTCCTTAGTTTGACCCAATCGGGCCTCGGACCCACTATATACCACACTCAAGGCAAACAAGCTAACCATAAACTAACGATAGGGCTCAAACGCAATAAAGGGTCAGAACTTTCAACTCATTACAATTACGCCGTTTGTGTATACATGAAATAACGTCTTATGCTTTGTGCATCAAATGCATCCTAGGCAATATATAGTCAAATAGAACATAATGATTAAAATGGGATATAAATGGAAAATGACAGTTAAGCATGTTTAGAACAAACGTGCTGAAGCATTCTATCAAGACCTGCACATAGAGTATGCAATATATCTCACTTGATACCATATTCCATAGCCTTTGTTCCTATTAACATTTGCTTGTTAGAGGCTTGCTGTTAACAGGAACGCTAATGAAACATTACTCCGATAGTCTGTACGGTCGCAATCATGACTTGACTAGCCTTTACGGAATACTTGTAACAAAGGATAAGTTCCATTTTTCACAATCCCGTCCTTCCCTCCACGTCTCAAAACTTATTACAGAATATTATTTTTCATAGGATGCTTGACACGAGTATCCAATCTATTCCACGTGTGAAACAGGAACTTCCTCCCATTTCGTATCGCTCGATTACACCGTCCTGTTTTAGTTGTTCGCGTTGTTCATCCTTTAGTTCTCTATGTAATGCACGACAACGATGTTCTGTTCGTCTTTACCCCCAATTGCTTGTAGGAAGGCTCATATCTTATTGTGTTGTTTGTTTTTGTTTGCGCATAGTGATGCACAACATTTCTTCCTATCATATGTCTTTACGTTCTGTGTCCCGTGTTGTAATGTTCGCTACGATTTCCGCATACAAACGATGATCGGTTCGTCTTTAACCCCTAGTTGGTTGTGGGACGGCCCATTTGTTATTTATGTTATTTGTGTTTGTTTGTGTTTGTTTGTGTATGGTGGTGTCCAGCACGTATTGACTATATCAGTAACATGGTGGGTGTGTTAGGAGGGACATGATTTGCTTATCCTTCGGGGCACCTGGATCACCCCAGTTTTTGATGGGGTCCATGTTGCTAAATTTTTCAGTTTTCAGGATTGTGTGTTTTGCTTTGTTTGTTTTCGTCATGTGTCTTGTGTACCCAATGTTACCAGTGACTAGGTATTATCCATTTGTGACTACCCCTTGTTTTTTGTCCCAGCGTTTAATTGTTGACAATTGTTTGTCTTCTTCTTATTTTTTTCTTTTAGCCAATATATTCTCTGTCCTTCAATTTACGCTTCTGAGTACCCATTTGGTATCATTAAACTTGCGTTCATCAACTCCTTGTATCAAATCTCTCGAAATGAAATAAAACAATGTAAACAGGAGTGAAGCACCGAATACATTTTGTCATGTTGAAAACGTAATGCGCACAACAATAACCCATAAAAATATAGCTCACATATTATTTTGACAAGACGACCCCCTCCCCCACACACAACGAACAATACGGAGAGTGAGACAGGGTGCGTGTAATAGGACCTAATAGGTAAATATTCTTCCGGAGCACTCAAGTGCATATTTGGTTTGTTGTGTAATGTTTGTAGACCCTTGTTTGTCCTTTTTGTGCTTTTCTTTGACCATTGTATTGTCTGCTGTCTTCGCTTTACGTTTCTGGTTACATGTATTGTATCTTACATCTTTGTTATATCAAATGTATCATAACTACCTCGGTAGTGAAATATTGATGTACTCTACTACATAATACAAGATTGTAGTCCAACAGGACGAATATGACCCACCAGTACCACGATAAGAAATTAACTGGCTAGCTATGATAGACCAAGCATGGATATAAATATTATCATTTTGGTTTATCACTCACTCTGTTCTTTTTACAAGATGAAGGAAAAACTACATAACAAATATAAATGTAATATAACAGACTAACATTTTTTGTATAATTTTAGACGTTGAAGAATGAGGTTTGGGTATTTGTTAGCTACATGTTTGGTATGTGTTGTTGTGTCTGGCCACGGTAATTCCTGTTCCAAAGCTGACATCAAATTACTCCAATATATCAAATGGCAAATGCAGTCAATGAAGCATAGCGGTGTGTCTGGAAAGTGCACATGTAAATCAAAAGGTAAGAAAGTTTAAACAGTGATGGTCACACTTCAACCAATATCAACAAAACATACAACTATGTCTAAACAGTGGTGGTCACAATATCACCAATATCAACAAAATGAATAATCGCATCGCATCTTCCCTCGCTGAACACTGAACACATAAGAAATTTGAAATCCAGAAACTAGCGTGGGATAGGCACACAGACGTGGCAGGGGTAAACCGGTTAATGAGATCCAATCCCTCCTCACTTGATAATTGGATCTCCAACTGCAAAACATATAAAAACAAACGACAGACAAACCTGCAGAGATCCGTTTCTACCTTGTTTTTATATGATGAGTTTGAAGATACCAAAGTTGTAATCAGAATACTTATATCAAAGAAAAACAGACAACACATGGTCAACAAAAGAAAAATGACAAAATGACAAACAGCGATCTACAAAACATACACATAAAACTAAAGATCGAATAACACGAACCCCACTAAAAACTGGGGTGAATTCAGATGCTCCGTAAGGGTAAGCAGTTCCTGCTCCACTTGATAACATAACATTTAAAAAAGCATTGTTGGATGGGTTATGCAGTATATAGCTGATGTAAAATACGATTATAAACTCACAGTATCAAACCATTACCATAGGAACAAACAATTACACTCTGTAAAGCATGAAATCTGGAAGAAAACGACAAGTATCTCACGGAACGAACGTATCACTTTTACATTGAAAAAGTAAGCTTCTCCTCACATGTTACCAGTCATGAAGTTGCAATTTACAAACACGGTACATAGTAAACATTTGATCAAATCGGCAGAAGTGTTAACCATTTTATCGGTAAGCAAACAGAATAAATTTAAAAGGTGAACGATGACAAAGTAGCACAGATTGCTGGATACCGTTATAAGCATCATTTTCACAGGTGGGAAACACTTATCTGACCGAATCAAGACGAAAGTTTTAGGCCCATAGAACTAGTTTAACCCTGCCACTTAGCAGGCCTTTATATGTGTGTTAGGGACATAGAACTAGTTTAATCCTGCCACTTAGCAGGCCTTTTTATGTGTGTTAGTGATATATAACTAGTTTAACCCTGCCACTTAGCAGGCCTTTATATGTGTGTTAGTGATATAGAACTAGTTTAACCCTGCCACTTAGCAGGCCTTTATATGTGTGTTAGTGATATAGAACTAGTTTAACCCTGCCACTTAGCAGACCTTTATATGTGTGTTAGTGATATAGAACTAGTTTAAACCTGCCACTTAGCGGGCCTTTATATGTGTGTTAGTGATATAGAACTAGTTTAACCCTGGCACTTAGCAGGCCTTTATATGTGTGTTAGTGATATAGAACTAGTTTAAACCTGCCACTTAGCAGGCCTTTATATGTGTTAGTGATATAGAACTAGTTTAACCCTGGCACTTAACAGGCCTTTATATGTGTGTTAGTGATATAGAACTAGTTTAACCCTGCCATTTAGCGGGCCTTTATATGTTTGTTAGTGATATAGAATTAGCTTAACCCTGCCACTTAGCAGGCCTTTATATGTGTGATATCGAATTTATCTCATCCTATGATTTTTCGATTGGCTTTTGGAATTGTTCCGAAAGTTTGTAATTTTTTTGTTTTTCATTTTATTTCAAAACTAGAAACTTGACTTTTTATGCTATAAACATTATTATGCATGTACCCGTGGTATCGGGTTATAATTTTGTCAGGAAATGGTATTATGCACTAGTACTTAAAATGAAAATTATGTATTTTTTTTTCCTTTTTTAAAATCTTTCTCTCAAGCCACAAATTTCTTATAAAACCTGTCATAATTAAAAACCAATTGTAACATCAATGCATTCTTTTCATTTGATCTTTTTATGGTTTATGCACCAGAATGTAAGCAACACATAAGAACTATGAAATAATACACGCAGATACAAGATATTGCACACTTTCAATCTGAGTTGTAGTTTTATTACTCTCAGAGAGCCGTGCAATAATCAACTATCTAGATTTGATATTGCATGGCATTATGTAACAATCTTTCTCTCAAACAATATTTTGTTTTACAAACCTGTCATAATTATATATCAATTAAGCAATATGCTTTAAATTTATCCTTGAACATTTACAGATAAGCGTATTGTGGCGTTTCAAGCCAGACTAAATAACAACATAAGCAATCTTCCAAATTTTGCTGTTGTCAAGTTTGACCACATTATTACCAACATTGGAAATGCTTATGATAAAGAAACAGGGTACTTTGCTTGTCCAGAGGACGGCGTGTATAGCTTTTCATGGGCATTTGTGACAATACCAGGCAAGAGCTTCCACACAGAGTTAGTAGTTGATGGAACAGTCATTACCTCCACTTATCTAAATGGAGACGATCATACTAAAGTAAGACTAAGTTCGTCAAATTCTGCAGTGGCTAAATTGAAAAGCGGAAATAAAGTGTGGCTGCGTGCTCATGGAACTCACGGACACTTTGCCGAAGCTGTGTGGTCTTCGTTTTCTGGATTTAAAATTTAATATGAAGTCATATTATAAATAAATCATGATATATAGCACGCTCATTGGTTGTTGTTTGTTTTACACGTAATGAAATATATGCCTTTCACTTGTATAAGCAGCTTGAACATTTCATTTCTTTAGCCATTTAAGTCTCGTTCGAATGTCTAGCCAAGCCAAGTACGAATACATTTGATTTGTTCATTAACGCCTGTTTGTATAAAGTATGAATTTGGTTATGGTCCATTAAGTCAGATACGAATATGTATATTTTAATCGATTAAGTTGGGTACACATTGTATTGTAGTCGTTTCATTAGGTAGAACGTTGTTAATTGTGGTCGGTGAATGATTATTCTTAATTATTGTATAAATAGCTGTGAATTTTGCGAGTTAAATAAAAGCGATAATTCCTCAGTGAAATTGTCGATTTTATTTTCACTCTCCCTATATTTTGCGCCATTTCTTTGTCTGGTCTACTTTTCTGTATGTTTTACAGTTATGTCCCTTTGGCCGTTGCGTATGGTTTCGTAATTTTTGAAGCGATGCACATTATAGTATATCCCTACGCTACACATGTAATATAGTGCAATTAAGCTTACTTTACACAAATTTGAATCGAAACATTGTTTTCATCTATATAATAAATAATTTAACTATTTGGTGCATTTCATTATCAAAAATATGTCACTCAAGACCAAATAACGTTGTAACTTGCTCATTCGATATGGACATTCGTGTGTTACTATTTTGTTTGATTATTCGTGACATATTTTTGATAATGAAACAATAGTAACTGACGGTTTGAATATCAAATGGGCAATTTCTTCAGCTATTCGATCTTTAGTTTTATGTGTATGTTTTGTAGATCGTTGTTTGTCTTTTTGTACTTTTTCTTTTGACCAGTGTGNGTCTGTTCTTCTTCGATTTACGGATTCTGATTACGCCTTTGGTATCTTCAAACTCTTCTATGTCATAGCAAAAACAAGTAACGATTTCATTAGGTAAAAATAATGATACCTGATTTGTACTATGCCATTACTCAACAACGTCATAGTTAAAGTAAAATGTCGCTCCAATCATACACACCAAACAATCTTTGCTGTTTGTTACTAATGATGATTGCGAAAGTGCAAAGGGAAGCAGTAACAATTACCAAAGTAAACATATTTGGATTGGCTTGATACGGGATATCATTGATGATACTCACGATTCCCCTGATTCGTGACAAGCATGCACGCTAACTATTAGTATTACATTACTTATGTGGTTTCTTGTCTTTTTAATATGTGTTGTACAATACTGCCTTTGATAAATGTGGCACTATTGTGTCTTTATAACAATGAAAGCATAACCATGCCTTTCCGATAAACAAATCATCAGGTGTCCGTATTTTCTTGGACACTCAAGTAAAATATTTCTGATTCAGCACATGAAAAAAAAATCCACTAATATCAACATATTGAACTGCACATCTCACCCAAAACAATAGAACACACAAAAGATCCTCACCACAAAAAAGACCACACCATATGACTTTAGAAATCCAAGTCTTTCCATGGAACAGGCACACCCATGTAGTGATTAGTGGGACCTCAACCCTCCCCTTCTCAGAAGCATATAATTGTATCTCCATAGACAATAGACCACATCCTATCACACAAATGAATATTCTACAGCCTTTCTTGTAAGCAGAGTTTGAAGATACCAAAGGGGTAATCTGAATCCGTAAATCGAAGAAGGACAGACAATGCAATGGTTAACAGAAAAAGTCCAAAAGGACAAACAACTATCTACAGTTCACTACACAGAAATTTAAAGTTCGAGCAACACGAACCCACTAAGCATCGGGGGTGAACGTGGGGGCTCCGGTGTAAGTACACTTTCTTTATATGTAAATATTTCAGGTGGAGGAAACCGAGTACACAGAGAAAACCACCGACCTGTCGGAAGTCACTGACAACCTTTATCACATAATGTTGTATTGAGTACATCTCGCATTGAAAGGGTTTCGAACTCACAACGTTAGTGTTGATTAGCACTGATTGCATAGGTAGTTGTAAATCCAACTACCATACGATTCCAACCACTACGGCACTTACTATTATGGATATTGGACGTATAACATTTATGGAGATGAAAGAATTATGGAGGTGGAGGATTGACAGAGATGGAGCAATTATGAAGTTGACTGCATTATTTAAGTGCAGAGTTTATGGACGTAGGAACGTTGTGGTTGGTAACGAATTCCTTTATACACAAGCTTATTAGATAGTCAGTAGTATTTCCATTTACGTCTACTATATTTATTGTTGTATACGAATCGTTTACATCATAAATACTTATTCCATTTCTGCTCAACCACAATCTAGTCTATTATTGAAGTTTCATTTTTCATCAAACCACTATCGTCCATGATCAGTTCAATTATCTTATTTGTAGCATGAAATTCCAGTATATCATAGAAATAGATTGACTATCAATTCATAGTATTACTCCATTTTCCCTTCTTCTTGAAGCATTGACTGACAAAGTGCGAAGTAGATTTGTGAAGTTTCTCTAACTGATTCAAATTGTTACCATAATAATCATAGTAATGATCAACAGTACAAAATAGGGACAGTCTTGGTCGTAATCGCGTTGGATTTGCAATTCCCTCTGCAACCAATGCCTATCACCACTAAAGTTTTGAGTTCGAACCCCGTTCATGTCGAGGTGTTCTCGATACAACATTATGTCATTATTTGTGACTTGTGGGAGATCTGGTGGTTTTCTCCCGGTACTCTCCGGGTTTCCTCCACAAATAAAACTGACCGCCATGATAAAGCTGAAATATTGTTGAAAGAGGCGCTAAACACCATAAATGCTCCCAACAATTAATTGTATTGGTGGAGGAACCACAGTACCAAGAGAAGACAAATAGTCATTGACAAACTTAATCACATAAATTATGGAGTGAGTGATTGTTGTTGAACGCTAAGTATGCACTATTTCAGCTGTACATGTATCATGGCGAGCGTAAGTTAGACATCGATGATATGATGATGATGTACGTATTGCACGAGAACAATAGGCACAGATGAACTTTTATAGAGCTCGCTAAGTTATATAACTGTTTGCAGGTAGACATGTCACTCCACTAACAAATATTACTCTGATTCTGAGCCAACCAGTTTTTGCTCTTTCTCCTTAATGTTGTGTGGTTAGCAGAGAAGCAGCAAATACCACTTTCAGTCTCTGGTTTTATCACTTTCAGTCTCTGGTTTTATCCGACCGGTGTTCAAACCCACGATCTACTGCAATCATGGCGAGCATGCTAACTATTACACCTCATATGCGTAGAAGGTTTATTTTAGCTAGATATTTTGTGGATTACCGTGGTTTTATTCCTATCATTATCATATTAAGGCCCTTGAACAAATAGGAAGAATTGTTTGGCGGTATCTGGCCACAGCTTTATTCTCAATGTACAATCATAAAATCAATCATTATTTAATAAATGGAAAATATTGTCAATCACTATATACAATCGATCGATCAAACCGGTTACCGCAAATTATGGCAACCACAATCACTGAGGATGAATGCACCGTGGGAAAACACAGATGCTGGTGATGAAATTTTAGCATCATCGTGGGAACACAGATGATGATTTCGAAAAGGGGTCAATATGAGAGTTCAATATATATATAATAGATCAACCGTTCAAAGGTGCAGCGAATTCTGCAGGTTGTAGCTATAAGTCATACTGGTGTTGAAAATGTTCATTTTCCTCCTGGTACGCACGAGTAGTGATTGCGCAATCCACATTACAGCAAGACATCATGGTACAAAATGACACACAAGTTGCAATAAAAATCAAGAATTGGAAGGCTAAGCCTGAAAATATACATTAAAAGCCCAGCAGTATCCCCGATCAACAAACAAGAAAGGCATAATACACAAAATTGACTGAAAATTGAAATCTCTGTCTCAAGACTTTATAATTTAAGTATATTTATAAACCTGTTCTATAAACAATCAAAAATTGGGGAGGGTGGGTAAGGGAAAATTTCCTTCCAGCAAAATAATTTGTCGATCGAGTTTTGGAAAATTTTCAAAGAGAAAGTAACACGTGTGGGCAGAATAAAAGAAGGATTGGTTAAAGGAAAAATTTTACGAATGTAAACGTCGGTTGCTTAGCGATACACAGACGGGCCAAATGATAACTGAATTTAAAGTATATACCATAAATTCCATTTTCATATTAAGGACCTTGAACAAACAGGAAGAATTGTTTGGCGGTATCTGGCCACAGCTTTATTCTCAATGTACAATCATAAAATCAATCATTATTTAATAAATGGAAAATATTGTCAATCACTATATACAATCGATCGATCAAACCGGTTACCGCAAATTATGGCAACCACAATCACTGAGGATGAATGCACCGTGGGAAAACACAGATGCTGGGGATGAAATTTTAGCATCATCGTGGGAACACAGATGATGATTCCGAAAAGGGGTCAATATGAGAGTTCAATATATATATAATAGATCAACCGTTCAAAGGTGCAGCGAATTCTGCCAATTGACAGTGTGGAGGAAACTATACACTGTCAACCGCCATTAAAGAATGGGAGCTTGCTGCACCGCTGTAGGCCCAGATACCCCAAGTACCTTAAGAAGATACAAATATACAAATACAACATGGCAGAACCTTTAACCATCAAACATGATTTATCTAACTAAAGATTTCTTATCAGAATTATCTGCTGACAGAATTTGAGTTAGGAATAATCAGCTCACGGTACACGTGGGAAGAATTATCCGCCGACAGGATTTGTGATAAGAATTGTTTGTTGACAAGATTTGAGCAAAAATTATCTGCTGACAAGATATGAGCTTAGAATTATCCGATGAAAAAATTTGAGGTAAGAATTACCAGCTCAAAGTAGACGTGGGACGAATTATCTGCCGCCACGATTTGTGCCAGGAATTATCTGCTGACAAGATATGCGGTAGGAACAAATCTATTTTAGCCCTGGTCTTTCATTCGCCGACTGATGAGTTAACTGACAACCTAGAACACTGATCATGACATTTTCAATTAGAGAAATAATTAAAGTCCATCATAAAACGAACATCTAACATTATTGACGAACAAATCATTTGCATATCTAGAAGAACATGGAACTTGTATTTAGACAGATCAATGACTTCAGCGAGTTTAAACGGACAGTAAATTTCTGACAGAGATCTTATTAATTCTCCAATATACAAAGCTTTAAAAGTTTTGCAAATAAATTCAATAAATAAATGCATCGAAATCAAACACCAGACAACAACTATTGGTAGACATTGACATGTAAGTCAATCAAATAAGTCTGTCATGTTATTGTATAAAGTCAACCGTCCCCATCACCAGTGGGCAATGGTTTATAAATCACAACATGTCTTAAACCAGATATATAACGCGACAATGTTACAGTCTAACCCTATGAACAGAACAGATATAACATAAACTGAATACGCTTGTTTGGAGTCGCCATTCTTAATATTTCTGCATTACAATCATTTATGGGATTTTTTTCATTATTGACTATATAGAATTTGAATTTAATATCAAAACAAAACTATTGACAGCTTGAAATCTACACATATGATGATAGGATAAACTAAGTGAAATATTGTGAATATGGGATGAAATCTGTAGAGATGTATCAAATGTCTTATGACGTACTAAAGATATTCACAATGTATATCACGCGACACAAAAGTTGTTTGACACATTAAATGTTAGTTATAGTTATTGATTGATTTGATTTGATTTTTTGTGTTTTAACGTCACTTTCAACAATATTTCAGCTATATCATGGCGACCAGTTTTAGTGGTGGAGGAAGCCGGAGTACCCGACGAGAACCACCGACCATGAGCAATCATCTGGTAAACTTTATCACTTGCGGCTACGAGTCGAGTGCACCCTTTTTTAGTAATTTACAAAGCCGGGCGTGAACCCACGCCGTATTGTTATTAAAACTGATTAGCTACTTTCAAAAAGTCAATATATGTTTTCACTTAAATAAAGAATGTAGATTAGTAAAAATATTTTTTCTAGATTTTTATGAAAACGCGGTTCCTTGATTTAATTCGTGTCTGATTAGTCTCTCATGTTCATTTACATTTGTCATACAACACTTGAAATAATGAAGTAATGGTAGATTTGAAATTCATAGTGGCGTTAAACACCATAACCCTAACCCAAAATATTTCAATTCATGACTTGAAGACCAACAATCAAACAGAAACAGTGGAAACATAGACATCTAGGCTATGCTTCAATTAGTCCGTATTCCATTTCTTGTAATTAAGCCACAAAAATCAATTATGGCTCAATACCAAAGATAAGAATATTTCAGTTATATTGTGGCTGTCGTTTTTATTGATGGAGGATACCAGAATACCCGTAGAACCCGCGGCACCGACATGTTTTAAAGTCATTGTTTCCAATACACATTATATACACATAGGGATATCCAACTCACAAATAGGAACACCTGATCTAACAGTTACTAACTATCTGTGTCAGAAATGTCTACAGATACCAGTATGTTCCATTGGTCTTTATCACAATCCCGTCCTCTTATCTGTATTCAATGACATTTTTTATCACTGGATTTGTAACAAGGGTAGCACGATGGGTACCACTTGTGGAGCAGGAACAGCTACCATACCAGAGTACCTCAGTACACCTCTGGTGTTAGGTGTAGCACGATGGGAACCACTTGTGGAGCAGGAACAGCTACCGTGCCAAGAGTACCTCAGTACATCTCTAGTGACTATTGTAGCACGATGGGTACCACTTGTGGAGCAGGAACAGCTACCATACCAGAGTACCTCAGTACACCTCTAGTGTTTAGTGTAGCATGATGGGTACCACGTATGGAGAAGGAACAGCTACCATACCAGAGTACCTCAGTACACCTCTAGTGGTTAGTGTAGCACGATGGGTACCACGTATGGAGCAGGAATAACTACCGTGCCATGATTACCTCATTACACCTCTAGTGTTTAGTGTAGCACGATGGGTACCACTTGTTGAGCAGGAACAGCTACCGTACTAGAGTACCTCATTACACCTCTGGTGTTTAGTGTTGCACGATGGGTACCACTTGTGGAGCAGGAACAGCTACCGTGCCAGAGTACCTCAGTACATCTCTGGTGTTTAGTGTAGCACGATGGGTACCACTTGTGGAGCAGGAACAGCTACCATACCAGAGTACATCATTACACCTCTAGTGTTTAGTGTAGCACGATGGGTACCACTTGTGGAGCAGGAACATCTACCTGTGGGAAGATTTATTTTCTGACAAGGTATGCGATTAGAATTATCTGCTGACAAACCATGTCATCAGAATTATCTACTGACAAGACATGTGGTGAGAATTGTCTCCTTACCAGACATGTAGTAAGAATAATCTGCCGAAAAGATATAATGTGGTATAAATCATCTATTGACAAGAAGAATTATCTGCTGATAAGATGCATGGTAAAAACTAACTACTGACAAAATTTGTTGACAAGAAATATCTAGATGCAACACATATGAAAAAAGGTGTGTGATATCACTTATCTTCTGACAAGATTTGAGGATAGAATTTTCAGCTCACAGTACACATAGGGAGAATTATCTGCTGAAAAGATTTGTGCCAGAAATTTTCTGCTGACACAACATATGGTAAGCATTATCTGCCGATAAGATTTGTCATAAGAATTATCTGCTGACAAGATAATGTGGTAGGAACTCATCAAGTTTAATCCTGATCTTTTATTCGCCGACTGATGAGTTAACTGACAACCTAGAACACTGATCATGGAATTTTCAATTAGAGAAATAATTAAAGTCCATCATAAAATGACGAACAAATCATTTACATATCGAGAAGAACATGGAACTTGTATTTAGACAGATCAATGACTTCGGCGAGTCAAACTAGACAGTAAATTTCTAACAGAGTTCTTATTAATTATCCTATATACAAAGCTTTAAAAGTTTTGCAAATAACTTCAATAAATAAATGCATCGGAATCACAGTCCAGACAACAACTATTGGTAGACATTGACATGTAAGTCAATCAGATAAGTCTGACATGTTATTGTATAAAGTCAACCGTCTCCATCACCAGTGGGAAATGTTTTATAAATCACAACATGTCTTAAGCCGGATTTATAACGCGACAATGTAAACAGCCTAACCCTATGAATAGAACAGATATTACATATTTACTGAATACGCTTGTTTGGAGTCGCCTCCATTTTTTTTTTCAATTTCTGTATTATACTCATTGATGACAATTTGTATTTATTGATTAGATATATTTTGAATTTCATAGAATTTAATCTCAAAACTATCGACACTTTGGAATATTTTCCGACAAAACATGTGTGGCTAGAATTATTTGCTGACAAAACATGTGGTCAGAATTATCTACTGACAAGAAATGTGGTAAGAATTATCTGCTGACAAGATTTGTGTTAAGATTTATCTGCTGGCAAAACATGTGGCAAGAATTATCTACTGACAATATATGTGGCAAGAATTATCTGCTGACAAGATACATGTATGTAGGAATAATTATCTGCTGATAAGACGCGTGCTAAACATTACCTGCTCACAAAATTTGTGGTAAGAAATATCTAGATGCAACACATATGCAATATTTAGCTCTTGACAAGGTATATGATAAAAATTATTTGCTAAAAACATTTGAGATAACAATTATCTGCTGACAAGATTTGAGGTAAAAATTATCAGTTCACAGTACACGTTGGAAGAATTATCTGCCGACATGATTTGTGATAAGAATTATCTGTTGACAAGGTTTGAGCAAAAATTAT
>MJUT01039632.1:74289-94857 GCA_002080005.1 Gigantidas platifrons
GAAGTGAACTTTTTAATGGTTGAGATCCCCACCCCTAAGCCATATATATTTATGATCAGGGTGAACAGACAAATTAAATGCCCTAAGATTTTGACTTGCAACTCGGTTGTTGCATCTCGGATGCTTTCTCGATCTTATGAATATATCACATGGATAACATTACACTCACATTACACCTCCTTCTATTGGGGCGGGGGACACATGGCTACGTGTTGCAATCTTGTTGTGGTAATGAGGCTTCGGTTCAAGTTTTAAATTCGGAATCCACAAGAGATGCATTTATGCAAAATTGTTTAAGGGAGATTTGCTTTTACGCAGCAAATTTACAGTTTGAAGTCAAGGCTAAACACATAAGTGGAGAAATTAATCGCTTACCGGATTATTTGTCAAGATGGGAAATGGATAAAAATTACAGGACTTTATTCAAAAATAGTATAAGGGATCGTATTTGTCATGAAATTGGTATTACTGATGACCACTTTAATTTCATTCATAAATAGTAATTATTTTTTTTATATATTTTCTTTTTTTTTTCTTTTTACAGAATTAAAATTACTTCATCTACAATCAAAGATATCTGTATGACATGCATTTGCAGAAGGCATAAATCAAAATTTGAAGATTCAATGGGAGACTTATTTTATGTTTTGTTTTTATTTCGGATTTCAGTCTCTTCCATCTTCTGTAAAAGTTTTAACATTATATGCACAATTTCTGAGTAAAAATTTTGTATCTCTTCAGTCCATTAAGAATTATATTAGTGGAGTCAAAACTTTACATTTATATACTGAACATGAATTTCCACAGAAGGATACATTTCAATTAAAATTGATATTAAAGGGGTTATCTAGATTAAATCCACATTGTCCAAAACAAGCGTCACCAATTACTCCAATTTGGAGAACGAAATTTACTTGTACCGCTAATTAGTATTCCTGATTCCACTCTATGTCCAGTTAAAGCATATCATAATATGATTTCATTAGTTCAAACTTCCAAGAATTTTCCAGCTGTTTGTTTATTTAAGCATCATAAGGTATTACCAGTTACTTATTTTCAGTTTCAAAAAATATTAAAATCTTTAATTAAGAGTATAGGGAAAGACTCAGATGAGTATTCCTCTCACAGTTTTCGAAAAGGGGGTGCATCTTGGGCTTTCTCAGCCGAAGTTCCTAGTGAATTAATCCAACTTTACGGAGACTGGAGTAGTGATGCTTATAAAAAATATCTTAGGTTCAAATTGGATGATAAAATTGCTGTTGCTGAAAAATTGAGAAATCATATTTTAAATTCTCTTTAATTTGTTGTTTGTTGGATATTACAGGCATTTACCATGAAAAGAGAGCGACAATCATTTCTGCCTCAATACCAAAATATTTTGATGGGATTAGAGGGTGCACAACACAAACATTTCCGGGGGCTACAATAGGTAGAATTACAGAATTACTCTGTAGAGGAAAGATACGTATAAGTAATGTTGATATAGTTATTAGTCATGTAGGAACTAATAATATTTCATCAGCTCAAAATAGTGGATACAATCATTCTTTACTATGGGGATTTAATACACAAACTTAAATATAAAACAAATGCTCATATTGTCTTTACTTCAATACGACCTCGTTTATGTGATCATGACAAAACTGTAAATAAGATTAATAAAGTAAATTTGGAATTAAAAAAATTATGCATTAGAAAAAAAGTACAGTATACAAATTTATTTCGTAGTTTTTTTTTTATTTAATAATCGTCCTGGTTCTTCTTTATATGCTCCAAGAGATGGGTTACACTTAAATTTTGCTGGGACTTCACTATTAAGGAAAAGGTGTATAAACATTATCTAACATGTCAGTGTAAATTAGATTTTCATTTCATATATTAATTGTTTCAGTTATAAATGTATTCATTTGTATCATGTATGTGTTGCTTTTGCTTATTGGAATAGGTAATTTTTTCTCTTTTCAGGGAGTTGACACCCAGAACACGGTGCTGTTCTCTTGCCAAAGTCTATTCTAGGTCTACATATACTTAGAGTATAAGTTTTGTTCCCCTTCATTACACTATGGGTTTTGAAGAGAAGAAAGAATTTGTGGATTAGAGAAGGATTTGTTTTCCAATAAGCATTAAGGTATACACGAACAAGATTATTATTTCATCAATTTTTGCCGACCTTTCGGCTTGGCGGACTTTTTGGCAAAAACATTGATATATATTGATGTAATTTTTATCATTTAATGTGTTTTCATTATGTATATGATGATGTTATAAATTTGTGTATATATATATTTATATTAATGGCAATACATATAAAATATATTGCTTGTTTTTATTTATTTCCGAAAAAGTACTATATACCCCTTTTCGTTCAATTACTGAACTCTGATTGATTTGTATTCTTGTTATTGGGCTCGTTGTTTTCCGATTTTTATACTAGTAATCATTCTCACAAGTAGCAATTGTGATATTTTTTATTAAAAAATGTGTAATTGATTATGCTGAGAATATAATCAAATAATGAAATAATAATAGTAAGAATGAAATAATAATTATAATAATAATTTTAGTAAGAGTATAAATATATTTAATCAGGTGTAAATTTAACTCAGTGAGTTTGTACTCACTTTCTAAATAACAAGTCCGTCATTGGGTAAATAGTATCCTTTGTCTAGATAGATATCTAATCTAAAGCATTTTATTTCTATTTCATTCTTGGCTAATTTATACGCAATGATTGCGTGAATTTATAAAGGAAAATTATATTAAAAAAAAAAACCCACCCACACTCCACATAAAACATGTTAATGCCTTTCCATTCGTACAATTCATTAAAATATGAAATTTTCTTTAATAATTTAATTCTGCCCTTCTTTTCTTTGTCACTGATTTTGTTACCAGATATAATTTCTAGTTCTCCAGCGACAAACAAATTAAACTCTAAATCTTCAAAACTCATTTTTGACCCTGTATACTCATATTGTAACTTTGACTGAGGCCACAATTGTTTGTTAACCACCTCATCAGAAGGTTTGTCATCAATACCAGATTTTCGTTTAGACTTTGATTTATATTTTTTGATTTTCTTTACAGACCTATCTGAACTACTACTACTGCTTGCACTATCAGAGCTACTACTATTACTACTACTACATGTACTATCAGTATCACTAGACTCTAATTCTAGTATTTTCTTAACCTTGTTTTTGCTTTTGTTTTAATTACATTGTCTGACCTCAGTTTAAAGTTAGTTCTTCAACATCTTTAATATTTTTCTTTACTTTAACAACATCATTTTTAACGTTTTCCTTAACTTTAACAAATTCACCTTTGTCTTTGTCTTTTTCTTTCTTTAGCTGTGTCGTCTGTTCTTCCAGCTCTTTCAATAATTTCTCCTTCTTTTTTGCTTTCTGTAACTTCCTCCTTTGATCTTTCACCTCTTGTAACTCCTTCTTTATTCGTTTAATTTCTTCATCTGAATCATCTTCTTGCTCATCCAAATCCGAATCCGACTCGCTTGGCATATCCAATTCCATTTTTGCTTCTTTCTTCTCGATCTTATCTCCATTTCTACATGTAACTACCCTTGTCGTTTTAATCGGAGTTAGCTCTTTATCCGCCACAAACGTAGTTCCATTGTGTTACTTCTTGTAATCAATGTCCTTTTTTTCTCTAAGTTCTCTTTCCGTTGATATTATCTTTATATGTTTCTACCGACTGACTGGATCATATAATATATTCTAGCTAGAAAACGTATCTAGTCCAAGTATTCAAGTATATTGTCTACTGTATAAAACTCCGTTATACTCCGAAGTGTAGTAAATTCCAAAATTTGAAAATCTAGAAAACGTTTCTAGTACAAGTATTCACGTATACTGTCTACTATATAAATTCTCTGTAAAATTACATATATACCAACATACGAAGTGTAGTAAACTCTAAATATTTGGATACACATTAAAAGTCCTGTTAATTCCATTCAATTTTTTTTTATATAATTTTCCTTTATAAATTCACGCAATCATTGTGTATAAATTAGCCAAGAATGAAATAGAAATAAAATGCTTGAGATTAAATATCTATCTAGACAAAGGATATTATTTACCCAATGAAAGACTTGTTATTTAGAAAGTGAGTACAAACTCACTGAGTTAAATTTACACCTGATTAAATATATTTATACTCTACTAAAATTATTATTATAATTATTATTTCATTCTTACTATTATTATTTCATTAATTGATTAAATCCTCAGCATAATCAATTACATATTTTTTAATAAAAAAATATCACTATCCTTTTTGTTCAGTATTTGTTGTCTGATGCTTTTCTTAGACATTTTCTTTGATTATTCTGAGAATTAGATATAACAGATAAAATAATGAAATTAAATTCATCTTTGGCAGTCTTTAATAATATGTCAATCGTTCCATATTTTATATAGACATACATTACTTACTGAGAATTCAATAAAGAACATTCGATCAAAGGGAAATAACTCCAGATACTATATTAATTAAGTACATTGTTTTGTACTTGTTCTTACTAGTAATGTACAAAATGTATACGGTGGGTTATAAGTATGTGTTGGCAGTAACCCTGTTACCAAAGACTTTATAATTACTAGATACTGATGTAGGTTCCGAGGGCTTAGCCCAGAGTTGCTCAGTCCGTCCGCAGGAGAGATTGACAGGTTATAATCCGGAAAGCCTGCACGTGGACAATAGTGGGTAGCGTGTTTTGAATGTGTCACGCTCCCTGTGGGTCAAAGACTTCTTTAATATGTAGATTGTCAGAAAAGATTAGGATCATTGTAGCCTAAAGACTAAATTGTTCGTCCCTTCCCAACTCTCCACAGCTTTCAGTGGCAGTCAAAAATCATTGACCTCGTCTGCCCATCCCTTCTCTCATTCTCTATATAGGCTTTATAAATTATTGAACTTGTTCTCGTACTGAATATAGCCGAAATACTGCTCGCTCAACGTATACAATAATTTATTTCTAATTATTTTACTTTTGACTCTGAGCGTACCCCATCTAATTGAGATATTTACGCTTTTATATTTCAGGGTTCGTTTTTCTAATTTATGTAGTCTGAACAGTGCTCAAGAACTGGCATCTGAAATCCCCGATGATGGGTAGATACCTAGAAAATGTAGCAAGTATCAAGAAGAGTTTAAAGATACCAAAGGGGTAATCAGAATCTGTATATCGAAGAATAGACAACACAATGACCTAAAGATACCAAAGGAGTAGTCAGAATCCGTCTATCGAAGAAGAACAAACAACACAATGACCTAATGATACCAAAGGGGTAATCAGAATCCGTCTATCGAAGAAGAACAGACAACACAATGACCTAAAGATACCAAAGTGGTAATCAGAATCCGTCTATCGAAGAAGAACAGACAACAGAATGGCCAACGAAAAAGTACAAAGGGACACCAACAAAGCATATACATAAAACTAAAGATCGAGTAAGACGAACCCCACTAATAATAGGGAGTGAACTGAGGTGCTCCTGGGGGGTAAGCAGCTCCTTCCAATTTAAGACAGAACTATGTGGTTTGAGGTCAGAAGTAGGAAGAACCCCGCCAATAATAGGGAGTGAACCCAGTTGCCCTTGATGGGCTACAGTAGCAGTTCCTTCCAATTGAAGTTAGAACAATGTGGTTTGAGGTCAGAAATAAGAGGACACCCACATGAAGAGAAATGTATTTATTGATATGATCTACCCATATTAATAAACAATTCACGGTTGTTATAGTCAAACCATTTTCAAGCAGTCATTTTGATTAGTTTATAAGACAATTTATATGTTCTCAAAATCTCCTGTTGAAAATATATTGATTTAATTTTATGTAAGAAGAATTTGACGATACCAAAGGGGTAATCAGAATCTGTAAATCTAAGAACAGACAACACAATGACCAAAAGAAAAAAAAGACAAAGGAACAAATAATGATGTACAAAGCATACACGTGTAGACTATATTTTCGCTATATGATCAATGTCATTAATAAAATATCTAATAAGCCATGTCAGTGCTGCAGCACTACCTTCTGGGAAGATAATACCCCCGATGTATAATAGTCCTCCAGCAAAAATAATAGACCCGGGGATAGATGATAACCCCGATGTATAATAGTCCACCAGCAAAAATAATAGACCCGGGGATAGAAAGAAAAACGTAGATATCAAATTTAGTGCGCACGACGTGTGTCTGGAATAAACTTTATCAGGTACGCTTAACATCAAAAGATTGGGAAGTCAAAGAATTAAAAGTCTTTAGAATGTATTATAAACCAACGGACTTAAACAGAATATCTAAAATCGTTTGATGTGTTTGTGTTATGGTGCTTAACGCCACTTTCAACAATATTTCAGTTATATTGGGTCGGTCAGTTTTATTGGAGAAGGAAACCGGAGGACCCGGAGAACACCACCGACCTATCGCAAGTCACTGACAAACTTTATCACATAATGGTGTACACCTCGTCCTGATCGAGATTCGAACTTATAGCATTAGTGAAGATAGGCACTCATTGCATAAGTAGTTGTAAATCCAACTAGCATACAATTGCGGCCACAAAATCGCCCAAGGTCACCTATGCCTAGCATATTTTATTAGCAGTTGAAATAATTTACAATCGTAAGCAGGTAATATGATTCTTACAACTGATCATGTAATCCAGTCATAGCGTGCAGACTAAATGTCATATGAATTGAATTTCAAACTTTGCTTTAATCAATACAATTGAAGATATATTTACAAACTGAATATCATAGATATATATTGTATCCAACTGCCAATAAAAAGGTAATGTGCTCTTAACTTGTATTAATAATTGTATTGTATGTTTAACATATTATAACAGTATTTTATATATCTCTTAAATGACAAAACAGTTTTAAAAATGATAGTCAATAATTTCATTAATATCAACATAATAAACAATCACCTCTCAGTTCTCACCCCAAATCATTGAACATAAACAAAAACCTCGACACATGACGTTCCTCTTCATTTTACCTGTTAGATTTTGAATATATTCGTCTTGGTAAATTTCAGGTACCAGTTAGTGGAGGAACCAAATCAAATTATCCCAATCCAAATAGACAAAATAAAACACCAGACAAACATGAAATCAAACTTAATAAAGTTAGTTAGTGTTGTTTAACATCAAGTGAACAATTTTATCAGCTATATCAAGGCGAGAACAAGTTCCATGCAATATAATGAGGATGATGTCCCCTTTGTACTAGACCAACACGCTTAGGTCCAAATCAGTTAAAGTGAGCCAATGTTGATTTTTCGTGTCACAGCATTATTTCAAAAACATGAAGCTGAGTTCTGAAAAAAATATCTGGTGTATTTTATCTAGGAATAAGGTAACTTCTTCCTACATAGTAATAAATCGCCTATTTGTTAACTTAATAAAAGAAAATATATGTTATATATGGATAATGTTCACAAAAATGCATGTCACAAACCATAGGTCAGTTTCCTACGGCGCTCGTACAAGATATGAAATCATTAAACAGTTAAAACTTTGTGTTTTCTGGAAAGTAAAAACGCCATATAAACATTTAAAGACATGTGTAAGCAAACTTTTGCCTGCCAAAAATTGACATGAACTGAATTTTAGGTGTCACAGAATTAATAGTGAATTACGTTACGAATTTATAAACTCTAGCTTAAGATCCTGATAGAAGATAATCCCATTAGAATATCTTTAAATGGTCGTCCAATAGACAAGGAATGTGAAAATAGTCCAAAATGCTTCAATAGAAAACTTTTCTTCGAAAGAAAACATCATAGATTTGTTATTTTAAATTTTGCATTTAATTGTGAATTACGTTACGCGTTTGTTCACTAATATACTTACTTTCAATGAATTTCTCAATTTATGACTTTGACACATGTTGATGTTCCATGTGATAAGCATTTAACTATTTTGATTATCTGCTGAAATTATTTTTCTGCAGACAATATAATGCATTTCCGTGAAATACGTTACAGAGAATTACGTTATGCAGTTTTCCTTTAAACAGCTGTATAAATTTGTTCAAAATGCAAGAATTTCAATGTTAATCTATTGCACATGAGGTATGTCTTCTGCTTATTATATGATTTTTCGTATATATTAATCGTTTTCAATAAGCTTTATACTGCAATTCATTGATAATTAGTGTATGAATAAATGTCCACCATTGCCGTCCAATGTCATTGTGCTTAGAGGTTGTACATATGCTATTTCCTACTGTAACGTAGTTCACAGCAACGTAACGTAATTCACACACAGATAGGTTTTTTCGGTTGAGTAAAATGCAGGAAAATAATTCTTTGAAATATATCTTTGTCACAAAATCACACTGTCCGAATGTCCAAAAAGAATGTGCAGAGCTCGCAGGTAGACAGGTGATGGAGAATTTACAGGTACACGCAGTTATTATACTTAGCGTAGGGGAAATAAGTTGAAAAGGACACGACTTGTTTCTGCGATGCGTATTTTCAAATTGTAAAGTGGAACCAGTTTGTAAGGGGTAGAAAATTCACAGCACAGTCAAGGAAACGTCAGAGAATACAGAAGGAGCAATACACAATGGATAATCCAGAGAAACTGGCAACATAGGATACACAAAACGCAAGCCAAGCAAAAACAATAAAACACAATACAGTATGTGTTGGACGCCACTATGCGCAAACACACAGACATAACGTAAATAAGGCAGGAACCCCATACAAACAACTGGAGGTAAAGACGAACCCAGCATTGTTTTTATGCAGAAATCGCAACGGACATTACACCAATACCTCAGCACGTAGACACATAATATGACAACACAAAAAACTAAAAGGATGGGCAATACGGACCCCACCAAAAAACCTTAGGGGTGAACTCAAGCGCAGGCGAAGGCTTCTTATAAGACACCCGCCGTGTTACTCATATATACAGTCAAGTCTGATAAAAGTATTGGCAGTGATAGAGGACAGAAAATATCTATGTAAAACTTAAAAGATCCATTGTCATTTAAGATTTGGATACTTCGTAACTGTCAACCAGATTGCGATGACAACAGCAGAATGTTTGTAGTGATGACTTCAACCTAGGAGCAGTGTGACCTTGTTTCGGTAGCTTTTGCGTCAGCAGCTGGGCCAGGATACTCCGGTTTCCTCCACTAATAAACTGACCGCCACGATATAGCTGAAATATCGTTGAAATTGGCGTCAAACGCCATTATCCTAACCCTCTGTCCAGAAAATCACTATACTGGGCACAAGCTCTAGAATAACCTATGAGTTGTGAAATATGAAATCCAAACGCTGGTTATGCTGGAATATTGCTAATGATGCAAGGGAAGTTGACCATTGGAAAGCTGAAGTCATCATGTTTGTCGTAGAGTTTTGTTATTAATCTTCTTGTGTTGTCGATTTCAAGTTGAAGGGCGTGGTAAGGAAGCTGATACTGCTCCTGAAGACACCGTTAGAGAAAGAATTAGTCAACAAGAAATACATTTAAATTTAAGTGACAACTTATAGGGCAATATGCTGCAAATACACGTGTTGCAGCAATATATGACAGTCGATGGTATGTGGGGAAAATTATAAAATTTGATGATGAAAATCGAGAATACCATATGTCCTTCATGGATGGTTCTAGGAAATCATTCAAATGTCCAGGAAAGGATCACGGAAGGAGGTATTATGTGTTCACTGGACAATTCCGTTAAGCATAGAAAGACGCGTAATATGTTTAATTTTTCGGCGAAAGACTTACAAAAGGTTCAAGATATGTTTGATGACATATCATTTTAAAAAATCGCAATACATTGTACAGGTAATCGAGTATGTCTTTTCTGTAGTTTGCTTACTATAACTGTGAATTACGTTACGCAAATGCAAGTGCAAGTGGTTGTTTTAAATAGACAATTTACATGATTTAGAAGAAAAAGAAATTAAAATGAACAGTGGTAACTTGTATTTGACCAGCTTTGGCGCTGAAAATCTGTATATTCAAGCAAACATAGTGTGTTGTTGAGATTTGTTGAGATAATGTTCCATTTCTTTATGTTAAGCTCGTTAAATAAAGTTATAAGTTTGTCTTTACGACAAAAAGTTTATCTTATTTCGTTTTCATCATCCAAAGTTATTGCATTTATTGTTGTTGTTTGCTTCTTTTCAATTACTATAACAAGAAAAGGGAAAAAACATGTCATACATTTTGTATATGTGTGAGACAATATGTTTCTACATTTTAAATCTTTGCTGTTTTGTTACAAAAATCTTTTATTAAAATCAACCCATCCTTTCATAAATTGAAAGTAAAGTAAGTTCACCAGAGGTCTTAGAGGTAAAGCATGTAACAAGCCTAGCCTCAATCGAATGTTTACATCTTTTAAGCAAGGAAACGGGATGGATTATCAAGTCAAAAGTTTATGTAGACGTAAAATGGATTAAATGCAAACGTAAATTGGATTAAAAAAAACAAAACAAAACAAAACAAAAATAAAGTTTACCGGTTGGCATCTTAACAAGCGGATTTTGTCGAAAAACTTGTGAATGCAGAAACGGACGTAAAAGCGGTATATAAAAGGACTGGTGCAACCAGTTCAAAATCCCGAGGAATCAGAAAGTCTGACAATTTTAATAGCAGATTTTTGTAACAAAACAGCAAAAATTTAAAATGTAGAAAAATATTGTCTCACATATGGAAAAGTGATTTACGTTACAAAGAGACGATTTATTTCAACCCAAGGTATATCAAAACATTGTGTGTTGATCTATATAGCCAACAATTGATAGAGTATATAAAATGTGATAAACTGAAACAAGTGCATTTAGTCCTCTTTTTCTATCGCTTTGAGTTCAAAAATGTTAACTATAAAAAAGATGTAGACACAAATAAAGAAACTGTATTACCAACAAT
Source organism: Gigantidas platifrons (assembly GCA_002080005.1). NCBI lineage: Eukaryota > Metazoa > Mollusca > Bivalvia > Mytilida > Modiolidae > Gigantidas > Gigantidas platifrons. The sequence continues at coordinate 85,216 of MJUT01039632.1, forward strand.
TTGATTAACGCCTTTTCATATAAGTAAATTTCTTGTTAATAGAAAATTTAATACATTTGTATGCTTTACCTTTTTAGTAAGTAAATATACTTCATTTTTCCAAATTCAGAACATTATATTAACTTATTTTCGACCAACATTTTAACTTTATAAAGAACACATTAAGCAATAACGTAATTCACATGAACAATTACTTTAATGTACATACACAACGAATATTCAAAAGAAAAACACGAATCAATAACTGATATAGCTGTTTTCTTATTGTCCAAACGTTACATTTTCAAAATATAACGTTTATCAGTTATTCTGTGTCAAAAAGTTTGCTGCCGTTTTCTGATCGCTTTTGGCTCAACTTAACTGATTTTGGATGTTAATTTGATCTTGATAGTGCTAATTCCCCGGAAAACATTCCACGGGTAGATATTTCGCTTAACTAGGACACATTATATTGATTCCGATCCAGCATGCCTTTCCGCCGCTTGCCCCTTAAACTTTGCGTTTAGCGGGAATCAGTAGAAATAATTTTTTCTGTCTTTAGTTTGACCCGACCGAGCCTTTAACCCACTATCCACTGAGCTCAATGCAGCATGCTAACAATTGCGGTTCAAACGCAATAAAGAGACAGAATTTATTACAATTGCACCTATTGTGTATATATGAAATAATGTCTAGACGATCGTTTTATGCGTGGTGCATAACATGCATCTTAAGCAAAATAAAAAAAAATAAAACATAGCGATTAATATACCTGAAGATACATCTGGAAATCGACAGTTAGTGTGTTGGGAACGAAATTATGTGACAAATTCTATTATTTAAATTTTCCCATTGTAAACTTTCCATTTATATGTTGAAAAATTATAAGAAAACCTGCATATAGAGTATGTAGTATATCTCACTTGATACGACATTCCATAGCTTTGGTTTCTATTAGGATTTCCTTGTGATAGTGTTGCTGTTAACAGGATCACCAATGAAAAACTACTCCGGTAGTTTATAATGTTGCAACCATGGCTTGGTAAGTTGTTACGGAATACTTGTGACAACGGATATGTTCCATTTTCACAATCCCGTCCTTCCTTGCACGTCTCAAGACTTACTATCGAATATGATTTTTCATAGGATGTTTAACACGAGTATCCCAATGGTCTAACATCCGAAAAAGGAGCTTCATAACATCTTGCAGCACTCGAGTACATCCTCCTTTTTTAGTTGTTCGCGTTGTTCATCCTTTAGTTTTCTATGTAATGCATGAAAATGATGTTCGGTTCGTCTTTACCCCCAGTTGCTTGCAGGAAGGCTCATATCTTATTCTGTTGTTTGTGTATGTTTGCGTAAAGTGATGTACTACATGTTTTCCTACCATACGTCTTTACGTTCTATGTTCCGTGTTGTAATGTCCGCTACGTTTTCCGCATACAAACGATGTTCGGTTCGTATTTACCCCAGTTGGTTGTAAGATAACTCTATTCTGATTTATGGTAGTTGTGTTTGTTTGTATATGGTCACGTATTGACTATATGAATAACATGGTGGGTATCTGATGAGAGACAGGATTACCCTTCGCGGCACCTGGGTCGTCCTGATTTTTGGTGGGGTCCATGTTGCTCATGTTTTTAGTTTCCTGTGTTGTGTTTTTTTGTTTTGTTTGTCTTCGTCCTGTGCCTTGTGTACGGAAAGTTCCTAGTGTCTGTGGATTGTCCATTCTAGATTGCCCCTTTGGTTTTCTTTCAACTTACGGTTCTGAGTACCAATTTGGTATAATCAAGCTTTCGTAAACAATGTAAACAGGAGTGCCGTAACGAATACATTTGTTTAATGTTGAAATCAATACCCCAGAAAACATATATATCACATTTTATTTTGATAATACGAGCCCACACTCCAACACACAACGAACAATGCGGAGAGTGAGATCAAGTACTTGGTAAAGAGCTATACAGGTACATCTACCTTTCCGTAGCATTTGAGTTCATCGTTGGTTTTAAATGTAGTACTTGTTGCTCAATCTTAAAATGTCTGTGTAGTGTTTTGTAGGTAATTGTTTATCACTGTATTGTCTGATGTTTTCTATTTACAGTTCCATCTTTGGTATCTTCAATATTTCTAATATCAAATGTATCATATCTGTCTGAGAAGTGAAACATGGGCGTACTCGACTACAGAGCACAAGATTGTAGTCCAACCAGCAGACTAGGACCAACCAATACCACGATAAGAAATTAACTCGCCAACAATGAGAATAAAAACGTAGATATCAAATGTAGTGCACACGACACGTTTCTGGAATAACCTTCATCAGTACGCTCAAAGCCAAACTATTTGAAAGCCAAATAATTTAAAAATCTTTGCGAGCAAGAAAACCAAAGATCCTAAACAGAATGGTCACATATGCATGAAAGAGGAATACCTTAGTTTTAATAATAAGTAACCAAGATGAACGGAAATCTACAAAGCAAATATACCTGTAATATGACTATCATCTCATTCTTTTGCATATTTTAGACGCTGAAGAATGAAGTTTGTGTATTTGCTAACTGCATGTTTGGTGTGTGTTGTGTCTGGGGATTCTTGTTCCAAAGCTGACACCACATTGCTCCAATATATCAAATGGCAAATGCAGTCAGTGAACCATAACTGTGTGCCTGGAAAGTGCACATGTAAATCAAAAGGTAAGAAAGTTTAAACAGTGAAGGTTACAATTCAACCAATATCAACAAAACATACAATCATCTCTATACATTGATGGTCATAATATCACCAATATCAACAAAATGAATAATCACATCTCATCTTCCCTCACTGTACACTAAACACATAAGATATTGGAAATCCATATACTGGCTTGGGATAGGCACACACACGTGGCAGAGTTAAACCGGTTGATGGGATCCAAGCCCTCCCCACTTGATAATTGGATCTCCAACTGCAAAACATATATAAACAAACGACAGAAAAACCTGCAGAGATCCGTTTCTACCTTGTTTTTAATATGTATTATCTGTTAGATATGATGAGTTTGAAGATACCAAAGGTGTAATCAGAATACTTATATTAAAGAAGAACAGACAACACATGGTCAACAAAAGAAAAATGACAAAATGACAAACAGCGATCTACAAAACATACACATAAAACTAAAGATCGAATAACACGAACCCCACTAAAAACTGGGGTGAACTCAGGTGCTCTGGAAGGGTAAGCAGTTCCTGCTCCACTCGATAACATAACATTTAAAAAAGCATTGTTGGATGGATTATGCAGTATATAGCTGATGTAAAATACGATTATAAACTCACAGTATCAAACCATTACCATAGGAACAAACAATTACACTCTGTAAAACATAAAATCTGGAAGAAAACGACAACTATCTCACCGAACGAACGTATCACATTTACATTGAAAAAGTAAGCTTCTCCTCGCATGTTATCTGTCATGAAGTCGTAATTTACAAACACAGTACATAGTAAACATTTTATCAAATCGGCAGAAGTGTTAACCATTTAATCGGTAAGCAGACAGAATAAATTTAAAAGGGTGAACGATGACAAAATAGCTCAGATTGCTGGATACCGTTATAAGCATCATTTTCACAGGTGGGAAGCACTTAAATGACCGGATCACGACGGAAGGTTTAGGGCCATAGAACTAGTTTAACCCTGCCACTTTTTATTTAAGTGCCTGTACCCAGCAAGGACAATGAGCGAGCCTTTATATGTGTGTTAGTGATATCGATTTTTATCTCTTTCTATGATTTTTCGATTGGCTTTTGGTATTGTTCCGAAAGTTTGCAATTTTCTGTTTTTCATTGTATTTCAAAACTAGAAACTTGACTTGTTATGCTATAAAAATTATTAAGCATGTACCCATGGTATAGGGTTATAATGGAAACGTACTTGTTCTTGTCAACTTCATGTTTTCACACAATTTTGTCAGGAAATGTTATTATGTACTAGTACTTAAAATGAAAATTATGAAAATTTATTTTTTCCTTTTTTAAAATCTTTCTCTCAAACCACAAATTTCTTATAAAACATGTCATAATTAAAAACCAATTGTAACATCAATGCATTCTTTTCATTTGATCTTTTTATGGTTTATACACTAGAATGTAAGCAACACATACGAACTATGAAATAATACATGCAGATACATGATATTGCAGACTTTCAATCTGAGTTGTAGTTGTATTACTCTCAGAGAGCCGTGCAATAATCAACGACCTAGATGTGATATTGCGTGACTGTATGTAAGAATTCTTCACTCAAACAATATCATTTTTATAAACCTATCATAATTATAAATCAATTAAGCAATATGTTTTAAATTTATCTTTGAATATTTTCAGATAAGCGCATTGTAGCATTTCAAGCCAGATTACAAAACGACATAAGCAATCTTCCAAATTATGCTGTTGTCAAGTTTGACAACATTATTACCAACATTGGAAATGCTTATGATAAAGGAACAGGGTACTTTACTTGTCCAGAGGACGGCGTGTATAGCTTTTCATGGGCATTTCTGACATTACCGGGCAAAAAATTCCACACAGAGTTAGTAGATGATGGAACCGTAATTACCTTTGCTTTCCTAGACGGATCTGGTAGTAAAGTAAGGCTAGGTTCTTCAAATTCTGCAGTGGTTAAATTGAAAAGCGGAAATAAAGTGTGGCTGCGGACTCATGGAACTCACGGACACCATACCGAAAGGGTTTGGTCTTCATTTTCCGGATTTAAAATTTAATATGAAGTCATATTATAAATAAATCATAATATATAGCACGCTCATTAGTTGTTGTTTGTTTAACACGTGATCAAATATATGCCTTTCACTCGTGTAAGCAGCTTGAGCATTTCATTTCTGTAGTCATTTAAGTCTCGTTCGAATGTCTAGCCAAGCTAAGTACGAATATATTTGGTTTGGTCATTAACGCCTGTTTGTATAAAGTATCAATTTGGTTATGGTCCATTACGTCAGGTACGAATATATATATTTTAATTGTTTAAGTTGGGTACACATTGTATTGTAGTCGTTTCATTAGGTAGAACGTTGTTAATTGTGGTCGGTGAATGATTATTCTTAATTATTGTATAAATAGCTGTGAATTTTCCGAGTTAAATAGAAACGATAATTCCTTAGTGAAATTGTCGATTTTATTTTCACTCTCGCTATATTTCGCGCCATTTCTTTGTCGGGTCTACTTTTCTGTATGTTTTACAGCTATGTCCCTTTGGCCGTTACGTATGTTTTCGTTATTTTTGAAACGATAGTACACATTATATTATATCCCTACGCTACACATGTAATATAGTGCAATTAAGCTTACTTTACACAAATTTGAATCGAAACATTGTTTTCATCTATATAATAAATAATTTAACTATTTGGTGCATTTCATTATCAAAAATATGTCACTCAAGACCAAATAACGTTGTAACTTGCTCATTCGATATGGACATTCGTGTGTTACTATTTTGTTTGATTATTCGTGACATATTTTTGATAATGAAACAATAGTAACTGACGGTTTGAATATCAAATGGGCAATTTCTTCAGCTATTCGATCTTTAGTTTTATGTGTATGTTTTGTAGATCGTTGTTTGTCTTTTTGTACTTTTTCTTTTGACCAGTGTGTTGTCTGTTCTTCTTCGATTTACGGATTCTGATTACGCCTTTGGTATCTTCAAACTCTTCTATGTCATAGCAAAAACAAGTAACGATTTCATTAGGTAAAAATAATGATACCTGATTTGTACTATGCCAACACTCAACAACGTCATAGTTAAAGTCAAATGTCACTCCAATCATACACACCAAACAATCTTTGCTGTTTGTTACTAATGATGATTGCGAAAGTGCAAAGGGAAGCAGTAACAATTACCAAAGTAAACATATTTGGATTGGCTTGATACGGGATATCATTGATGATACTCACGATTCCCCTGATTCGTGACAAGCATGCACGCTAGCTATTAGTATTACATTACTTATGTGGTTTCTTGTCTTTTTAATATGTGTTGTACAATACTGCCTTTGATCAATGTGGCACTATTGTGTCTTTATAAAAATGAAAGCATAACCATGCCTTTCCGATAAACAAATCAGCAGGTGTCCGTATTTTCTTGGACACCCAAGTAAAATATGTCTGATTCAGCACATGGAAAAAAATCCACGAATATCAACATATTGAACTGCACATCTCACCCCAAAAAATAGAACACACAAAAGACCCTCACCACAAAAAAGACCACACCATATGACTTTAGAAATCCAAGTCTTTTCATGGAACAGGCACACCCATGTAGTGATTAATGGGACCTCAATCCTCCCCTTCTGAGAAGCATATAATTGTATCTCCATAGACAATAGACCACACACTATCACACAAATGAATATTCTACAGCCTTTCTTGTAAGCAGAGTTTGAAGATACCAATGGGGTAATCTGAATCCGTAAATCGAAGAAGGACAGACAATGCAATGGTTAACAGAAAAAGTCCAAAAGGACAAACAACTATCTACAGTGCATTACACAGCAACACGAACCCACTAAACACCGGGAGTGAACGTTGGGGCTCCGGTGTAAGTACACTTTCTTTATATGTAGAATTAACGACCGCCACGATATTACTGAAATATTATTGAAAGTGACGTTAAACACCGTAAAATCGAGAGAGAGAGAGAGAGAGAGAGAGAGAGAGAGAGAGATATTACTTTTCTGTGTAGTATCTCACTGATCATCGCCTTTTGTCCTTTATCTTATGGCCATTGTGTTGTCTATCCTTGTTCGATTACCCTGTGGTATTTTCAAGCTTTTCTTCACGGATATATTACACTTGTCGTAAACACTTCCGGATCCTTTCCTCATTCATGAATTATCATCAGTTTGTTACTAAGCACGACAGGTGCCACCAGTGGAGCAGGAACTATTTACCCTTCCGAAGCACATGAGCTAACCCCGGTTTCAAGCTGGGTTCGTGTTACTCGATCTTTAGTTGTATGTGTATGTTTTGTAGATCGTTGTTTGTCCTTTTGTACTATTTCATTTGGACATTGTGCTGTCTGTCCTTCGATTGACGGATTCTGATTATCCCTCCGATTTCTTCAAACTCATCTTGTCTAACGTAACGTCTTTGCCGAATACCACAAGGGTGTTAACAACATATTCCAGCGGAAGGAACGTTTTTCCGTAATAAAGGAAGAAGTATTGACAGCATAGTCTAGCGTAACGTGTTCAAGAATATTCACTTCACTTTTACTTATCCAATGTAGAGGAATAATGGTGGTGAAGGAATTATACTGGTGAGTAAATTATTAAAATTACGGAAATTGTGGGGGTATCAGAATTACTGAGGTGGATCAAATATATATGTTGAGAAATCATCGATGTGGATGATTTAAAGCTAGAGAAAAGTTGCGGTGGTAGAGGAAATAGATAGATGAAAAAAATATGTAGGTGGAGGAACTCTGGAGGTGGAAAATTATGGAGGTGCAGTAATTATTTTTGTGAAAAAATACGAATGAGGTGGAATTATAGCTATTGAAATATTATGGGATTATGGGAATTCTTGAGACGTATAAATCATAAAGGTAGAGAACTTATGGAGGTTGAGCAATTACTGATGTGGAGAAATAGTATATGCGGAGAAAATATAGACGTGAAGAATTATGGAGGTGGTGAAATTGTGGAGGTGGAGAAAATTATTAATGTTGAAAAATAATAAAAGTGGAGAAATCACGAAAAAGAACGTAGATGAATAATAGAGGTGGAAAAAGCATAGAGGTTTAGATAATATGAAGGTGGAAGAATGGTGGAGGTTGTCAGACTATGGATGTAGAGGAATTATAGAATTCTAGGACTTATGGGAGAGGGTGGATTAAGGTAGATATGAAATGGAGGAATTGTAGATATGTAATGCTAATGAGATGGAAGAATAGTTTGAAGATCCCAAAGGGGTAATAAGAATCCGTAAAGTGAAGAAGAACTATATTTCAGGTGGTACATAGAGAAAACCACCCACCTGTCGGAAGTCACTGACAACCTTTATCACATAATGTTGTATTGAGTACATCTCGCCATGAACGGGTTTCGAACTCACAACGTTAGTGTTGATTAGCACTGATTGCACAGGTAGTTGTAAATCCAACTACCATACGATCCCAACCACTACGGCCCTTACTATTATGGAGGTAGATCAATATTGGAGGTATAACATTTATGGAGATGAAAGAATTATGGAGGTGGAGGATTGACAGAGATGGAGCAATTATCAAGTTGACTGAATTATTTAAGTGCAGAGATTATGGACGTAGGAACGTTGTGGTTGGTAACGAATTCCTTTATACACAAGCTTCTTAGATAGTCAGTAGTATTTTCATTTACGTCTACTATATTTATTGTTGTATACAAACCGTTTACATCATACATACTTATTCCATTTCTGCTCAACCACATTCTAGTCTATAATTGTAGTTTCATTGTTCATCAAACCAATATCGTCCATGATCAGTTTTATTATCTTATTTGTAACATGAAATTCCAGTATGTCATAGAAATAGATTGACTAGTCATTCATAGTATTACTCCATTTTCCCTTCTTCTTGAAGCATTGCCTGACAAAGTGCGAAGTAGATTTGTGAAGTATCTCTAACTGATTCAAATTGTTACCATAATAATCATAGTAATGATCAACAGTACAAAATAGAGGCAATCTTGGTCGTAATCGCATGGTAGTTGGATTTGCAATTCCCTCTGCAATCAATGCCTATCACCACTAACGTTTTGAGTTCGAACCCCGCTCATGTCGAGGTGTTCTCGATACAACATTATGTCATTATTTGTGACTTGCGGGAGATCGGGTGGTTTTCTCCCGGTACTCTCCGGGTTTCCTCCACAAATAAAACTGACGTCACGATAAAACTGAAATATTGTTGAAAGAGGCACTAAACACCATAAATGCTCTCAACAATTAATTGTAATGGTGGAGGAACCACAGTACCACGAGAAGACAAATAGTCATTGACAAACTTAATCACATAAAGTAAGGAGTGAGTGATTGTTGTTGAACGCCAAGTATGAACTATTTCAGCTGTACATGTATCATGGCGAGCGTAAGTTAGACATCGATGATATGATGATGATGTACGCATTGCACTAGAACAATAGGCACAGATGAACTTTTATAGAGCTCGCTAAGTTAAATAACTGTTTGCAGGTAGACATGTCTGATTCCGAGCCAACCAGTATTTGCTCTTTCTCCTTAATGTTGTGTGGTTAGCAGAGAAGCAGCAAACACCACTTTCAGTCTCTGGTTTGATCACTTTCAGTCTCTGGTTTTATCACTTTCAGTCTCTGGTTTTATCCAACCGGTGTTCAAACCCACGATCTACTGCAATCATGGCGAGCATGCTAACTATTACACCTCATATGTGTAGAATGTTTATTTTAGCTAGACATTTTGGGGATTACAGTGGTTTTATTCCTATCATTATATGCTTTTTGTAATATTTCAAATTCGTATTTATCCTTATTAGTTTTGTGTACATATTTTATAACATTCAAAAGTGATTGGCTAATGTTGATAATCATTGTTGTTTAACGCCACTGTAATGTTGATAATCATTGTTGTTTAACGCC
>MJUT01039632.1:112507-126496 GCA_002080005.1 Gigantidas platifrons
ACTGTAATGTTGATAATCATTGTTGTTTAACGCCACTGTAATGTTGATAATCATTGTTGTTTAATGCCACTGTTAACAGAATTCCAGTTATATCGTGGTGGTCATTATCTGCTGACAAGACATATTATGGTAAAAATGATCTGTTGACAAACATGTGGTAAGAATTGTCTGCTGATAAGACGTATGGTAAAAATTAACTACCGACAAAATTTGTGGCATGAATTATTTAGATGCAACAAATATGGAAAAAGTTAGCCCTTGACAAGATATTTAATAAATATTATCTGCTGACAAGATTTCTTATCAGAATTATCTGCTGACAGGATTTGAGTTAGGAATAATCAGCTCACGGTACACGTGGGAAGAATTANGATAAGACGTATGGTAAAAATTAACTACCGACAAAATTTGTGGCATGAATTATTTAGATGCAACAAATATGGAAAAAGTTAGCTCTTGACAAGATATTTAATAAATATTATCCGCCAACAGGATTTGTGATAAGAATTATTTGTTGACAAGATTTGAGCAAAAATTATCTGCTGAAAAGATATGAGCTTAGAATTATCCGGTGAAAAGATTTGAGGTAAGAATTACCAGCTCAAAGTAGACGTGGGACGAATTATCTGCCGCCAAGATTTGTGCCAGTAATTATCTGCTGACAAGATATGCGGTAGGAACAAATCTATTTTAGCCCTGATCTTTTATTCGCCGATTGGTGAGTTAACTGACAACCTAGAACACTGATCATAAAATTTTCAATTAGAGAAATAATTAAAGTCCATCATAAAACGAATATCTAACATTATTGACGAACAAATCATTTGCATATCGAGAAGAACATGGAACTTGTATTTAGACAGATCAATGACTTCAGCGAGTCTAAACGGACAGTAAATTTCTGACAGAGATCTTATTAATTCTCCAATGCTTTAAAAGTTTTGCAAATAAATTCAATAAATAAATGCATCGAAATCAAACTCCAGACAGCAATTATTGGTAGACATTGACATGTAAGTCAATCAAATAAGTCTGACATGTTATTGTATAGAGGTAACCGTCCCCATCACCAGTAGGAAATGTTTTATAAATCATAACATGTCTTAAACCGGATTTATAACGCGACAATGTAACAACCTAACCATATGAACAGAACAGATATCACATAAACTGAATACTCTTGTTCGGAGTCGCCATTCTTAAAATGTCTGCATTACAATCATTTATGGCAATTTTTCATTATTGACAAGATAGAATTTGAATTTAATATTAAAAAAACAACTATTGACAGCTTGAAATATACACATATGATGATAGGATAAAATAAGCGAAATATTGTGAATATGGGATGAAATCTGTAGAGATGTATCAAATGTCTTATGACGTACTAAAGATATTCACAATGTATATCACGCGACACATAAGTTGATTGACATATTAAATGTTAGTTATAGATATTGATTGATTTGATTTGATTTTTGGTGTTTTAACGCCACTTTCAACAATATTTCAACTATATCATGGTGACCAGTTTTAGTGGTGGAGGAAGCCGGAGTACCCGACGAGAACCACCGACCATGGGCAAGCAACTGGTAAACTTTATCACTTACGGCTGCGAGTCGAGTGCACCCTTTTTAGTAATTTACAAAACCACGCCGTATTGTTATTGAAACTGATTAGCTACTTTCAAAAAGTCAATATACTTTTTTCAACAAAATCCCAGAATGTGGATTAGTAAAAAAATTTGTTCTAGATTTTTATGAAAACGCGGTTCCTTGATTTAATTTGTGTCTGATTTTACAAGTGGATAGTCTCTCATGTTCATTTACATTTGTCATGCAACACTTAAAATAAAGAAGTAATGGTAGATTTGAAATTCATAGTGTAACGACACACCATGACCCTAACCCAAAATATTTCAATTCATGACTTGAAGACCAACAATCAAACAGAAACAGTGGAAACATAGACATCTAGGCTATGATTCAATTAGTCCGTATTCCATTTCTTGTAAATAAGCCACAAAAATCAATTATGGTTCAATACCAAAGAAAAGAATATTTCAGTTATATTGTGGCTGTCGTTTTTATTGGTGGAGGTTACCAGAATACCCGTAGAACACAGTCGACACCGACATGTTTTAAAGTCATTATTTCCAATACACATTATGTATACATGGAGATATCCAACTCACAAAATGGGAACACCTGATCTAACAGTTACTATCTGTGTCAGAAATTTCTATAGATACCAATATGTTGCATTGGTCTTTATCACAATCCCGTACTCTTATCTGTATTCAATGACTTTTTTTATCACTGGATTTGTAACAAGGGTAGCACGATGGGTACCACTTGTGGAGCAGGAATAACTACCGTACCAGAGTACCTCAGTACACCTCTGGTGTTTAGTGTAGCACGATGGGTACCACTTGTGGAGCAGGAACAGCTACCGTACCAGAGTACCCCAGTACACCTCTGGTGTTTAGTGTAGCACGATGGGTACCACTTGTGGAGCAGGAACAGCTACCGTACCAGAGTACCTCAGTACACCGCTGGTGTTTAGTGTAGCACGATGGGTACCACTTGTGGGGCAGAAACATCTACCGTACCAGAGTACCTCAGTACACCTCTGGTGTTTAGTGTAGCAGGATGGGTACCACTTGTGGAGCAGGAACAGCTACCGTACCAGAGTACCTCAGTACACCGCTGGTGTTTAGTGTAGCAGGATGGGTACCACTTGTGGAGCAGGAACATCTACCGTACCAGAGTACCTCAGTACACCTCTGGTGTTTAGTGTAGTTCAATCTTTAGTTTTTCTGAGTAGTGTTTTGTAGCACATTGTTTGACCTTTTCTTGTTGGTCGTTGTTTGACCTTTTCTTGTTGGTCGTTGTTTGACCTTTTCTTGTTGGTCGTTGTTTGACCTTTTCTTGTTGGTCGTTGTATTATCTGTTCTTGTTGGTCGTTGTTTGACCTTTTCTTGTTGGTCGTTGTTTGCCCTTTTCTTGTTGGTCGTTGTTTGACCTTTTCTTGTTGGTCGTTGTATTATCTGTTCTTGTTGGTCGTTGTATTATCTGTTCTTGTTGGTCGTTGTATTATCTGTTCTTGTTGGTTGTTGTATTATCTGTTCTTGTTGGTCGTTGTATTATCTGTTCTTGTTGGTTGTTGTATTATCTGTTCTTGGTGGTCGTTGTTTGACCTTTTCTTGTTGGTCGTTGTATTATCTGTTCTTTAAATTGTGGTTTCTGATTACAACTTTGGTGGCTACAAACTTTTTTTTACAAACAGACATTTTTTGAGCAGTCAAATTTTATTTAACATGCATTTCATCTTTTAAACTCAATTAATCTTATATATCTTGGAACCGAATGTTGTGCAGATTTTTATCGTTTGTTTTTAAATGTATTGCCGTTGGAAATCAAATTAAAAGAGAGAGGACGGTTGGGATACCAGTAACCGGTTTACCACCGCCACATATTTGTGTCTGTCCACGATCATACGTCAAACATATATCGTGATTGTTTTAATGTTCAGTGAATTGAGGTGAAAGATGGCTGTTCATTTTGTTGATATTGCTGGAATTGTTGACAATCACTGATTAAACTTTGTTTTTATCATAATTCTTTTTAGTATTCATTGTGTTGTGATTGTGTATACTGATGACAGTATTTTTCCATACACACCATGCGCGAGATAAAAGTACATGTGTAGTGTTTATCGGTTATTAGTAACGTACATCTCACCCTCGAATGATCAAGCATTATGCTCATTCATGACGAAATCATCGTGATTGAAAAATGAAGAACAGCAATAAAACAACAGATCGATGTTGTTTATCTTTTGATTCTTGCCCGACTTTCCGGATGTCTATATTATATTAGAAATATTAATTGTACAACACTAAAGATAAACAGTTGACAATTCTTAGGCTGCTTTAGCAGGTAATCGTGTTAAAATATAAAAGTGTCAATTCTTGAAAGATGGAGTTCGATAGTGAACTTTTCATCGGTCAACAGATGAACAAATATGACAGCATGAAATCACGAATGCTGTAAATATATATAACAGTGAAACCTATCTATACCGAACCTCCTTGGGTTCAGTTTATGTATTCGGAATAGACAGGTGATTGGTTTATACAGACTAGGTCAACAACGATTTCATTCTTTAGGACATTATTTTTGGATCGGTTTATACAAAATTCAGGTTTATTCAGGGTTAGGTTTAGACAGTTTTATACAGGATTCATGTTTATTCAGGGTTAGGTTTAGACAGGTTTACACAGGATTCAGGTTTATTCAGGGTTAGGTTTAGACAAGTTTATACAGGATTCAGGTTTATTCAGGGTTCGGTTTAGACAGGTTTACACGGGATTCAGGTTTATTCAGGGTTAGGTTTAGACAGGTTTATACAGGATTCAGGTTTATTCAGGGTTAGGTTTAGACAGGTTTACACAGGATTCAGGGTTAGGCTTAGACAGGTTTATACAGGATTCAGGTTTATTCAGGGTTCGGTTTAGACAGGTTTCACTGTATTTGAATAATTTCAATCCCTCCCATTTCCCAATAGGGTAGAAGTGATACCTAGTTCCTCTGCTGCAAGGTAAAAATTATTCCACAGGTTATGCAGGACTAATTAAATAGTAAACTCACATTAAAGATGGTATTTGTATTAATATATACGTTCTCGTATAAAACAAGTCGCAGCAGCTTCCAATGATCTAATATGTTATCGCTCGTCTTCTATTCCAAGGCATGATTGTCCTACTCTGTTTTCCATCTTCTACGCACTCTAACAAATATGACTAGGATTGTTTCTGGGCCATTAAACCAATAACAAAAAAACTGAGTCGAACTATTTTATTGTGTATATATATGTCAACACAGGTGTGCATTGATTTTATTTTTTTATGAAAATAAAAAATATAACATTAACAAACAAAATATTGATCGTGCGAGTAATATTGATTACCGTAAATATCGTGTGATAACGTGCAGGTAAATATAGATTACCGTAAACATTGTGTAATAACGTGCAAATAAATATATATTACCGTAAATATCGTGTGATAACGTGCAGGTAAATATAGATTACCGTAAACATCGTGAGATAACGTGCAAGTAAATATATATTACCGTATATATTGTGTGATATCGTGGAAGTAAATATTGATTACGGTAAATATCATGTGAAAACGTGCGGGTGAACATAGATTACCGTAAATATCGTGCAGGTATATACAGGTTACCATAAATATCGTGTGATAACGTGTAGGTAAATATAGGTCACCGTAAATATCGTGTAGGTAAACATAGGTTACCGTAAATATCGTGTGATAACAATTAATAGTTAACAAATTATAACAACTACAAACATATATATTTTTAGAAAATTACATTTCTATTCCCAAATTGGCACTATGTAATATTTGTTGCATGAATGCATTATATCCTTTGATCTTCTTTAATGGTCAAACAATCGAACGCGAAGACCGTTTAACTCGTAAATCCGTGAAATAAATTATTTGTAACATGAAGCCATCTAGGTCGTTGATTATTGCACGCCTCTCTGAGAGTAATAAAACTACAGCCCATATTTTTAAATGTGTAATATCTCGTAACTGTGTGTATTATTTCGCAGTTTTTAGCTGTTGCTTACATTCTGGTATATAAAGCATAAACAGATCAAAGGAAATGAATGCATTCATGTTACAATCCATTAATATTCTAACTCAACATTTGATATCATATTTCATAATTCTATGTAAAAAAAAACAATGTTGTTCTACATGAATATTATTTGGATATTGTGTGAATAGGATCGCTGGTGGATAAAAATAGTACAGCATATGTGGTGGATAGTGGAGGAAGAGAATCTTTTGTGTATATATGACGTAAAAAAAAATACAGTATTTGTGGTGGATAAAAGATGTATCGTATCTGTGGTGAATAAAGCTTGTACAACAAATATTGCAATTATTCAAAACTCGACAGAAATACCACCATTAAAACAAACACAAAAAACGAAATTAACATAACCTGAAATAATATTAATTAATAATTAAATTTTCATAATTAAAAGGTGCTTAAATGGATCTTTACACCATAACAATGAGATTTCACGCTACATGACGTCCATTTAACACTACTTTGGATATCACATGTTATTCTATAGTCTTAATGAATGTCTAACTAGTGAGGTCTCTGTCTGTCCTGTATCCCTTAACCTCTATTATTCAAAGACTTATATTAATTTTTCGCTCTCATTTATACACCATATATACACCAAAGATCAAAGGATATATATACAATACTTGTGCACTGTCGAAGCATATAGGTAATATGTGTATGAGGCTTAGAAACGGGGGAAAAAGCGAGGCTTCGCCGAATACACATATTTACCTATATGCTTCGACAGTGCACATGTATTGTATTTATCCTGCAATTTTAAATCGTAAATAAACGTTTACTATAGGATATAACACTGTTCTTTTAGGAAATTATCTGTGTATAAACTCCGGCAGCTCACTCACAATTGCAAACTGAACATAACCAACATGATGTCATTGACGTCATATGAAGACTTCCAGTTTGAAAAGTAAAGATTAGACGTTATTTGGCTAAGTGTACGCTTCAAGTTTGATACAATTTAACTAAAATAAGTTTTCAAGGTAAGCTTTTTAATTATTTTTGTGTATTGTTGTAAATATGACATGTAGGATTTCACATTTTCAAGATGGCAGATACATTTGTATGTTCTATTTATAACTGACCAATATAAAAAAAATATATTGGGCAGGCTATATTGGTCGGTAAATGCTGTCATTGCAGGATAACAGATGTATCGTATCTGTCGTGAATAAAGCTTGTACAACACATATTGCAATTATTCATAACTCGACCGAAAGACCAACATTAAAACAAAAACAAACAACGAAATTAACAAAACCTGAAATAATATTAATTAATAAATAAATTTCGTTTTTCATCATTAAAAGGTGCTCAAATGGATTTCTATACTATAACAATGAGATTTCACGCTATATGACGTCCATTTAACACTACTTTAGATATCACATGTTGTTCTCTAGTCTTAATGAATGTCTACGCCTTTGTGAGGTCTCTGTCTGTCATGACTGTATCCCTTAACCTGTATTATTTAAAGACTTTTATTAAATTGTCGCTCTCATTTGGCCTACATCTTGATCTTTTTGTATATGACTTGCGCACATGGTATCATGATAATATGATTTAAGGTTGGAATATTGTGACATTTCATGGGTTAGGTTGTTTTTTTTTTGTGTTTAACGCCACTTTCAACAATATCGAAAAATGGAAAGGTAATCTCAGATAACGTATATTAATATAAAACAATATTTCACAGCAGCATGTAATAGTAGCCAATAACAAAACACGAAAGCGGTATAAGAAAATGGCCGTAATTTTGCATCAAAATGTTTTCAGCTTTTTTTCCACATTTTTTGCACAACTAAATGCATCGTATAAATCGACTCTTCCCTCTTATAAATTGTATGCATAATCCGATCCTATATATGATACCGTGTGTTCTATGCTGCCGTGAATTCACGTGATATTTCAACCAATTTTCGCCGCCATATTTTTTTTATTTTAGCCAACACTGTAACATAGGACCCCGATATACGTGTTGTTGTAAAATCTTCAGTATACATATACCATTCGCTGTTGATAAACCCTGTAATTTCCTCTTTTTGCTTATAATCTCTGAAATAGTAGATATAATCTCTTTGAATGTTCACAGCTTAGCCTATTTCATTTATTTCCGTCAAGTCCGACATTCAGAAAGCCAACTACTATAATATTGTTTTGCATACTCATATATGTAAGAAACGTTTGAAGATAACAAAAGGGTAATCAGAAATCGTATAAAATTCTTCTTAACATCATTTAAAAGATCTGTATAGCTATCACTAGATCTGCAATCAATATCCAATAAATGGTTATTACTTTCTCAGAACAACAAGATATGAAAACCTTTAAGAAAGTAATATTAATGTTTTCGTTAAATTTTATCCAATATAATGAAATCTTTGTTGAAACTTCTAGCTGACCTTTGCACCAATTCCATATTACACTTTCCTATCGATCATTTATTACTGTTTTCCTAGCCTAATGTAATATCCAGAATAATTTAATTTTTAATCCATAGATATATTACATATTATTCAATGTCACAAGCTTTCTCTTTTGTTCAAAATCATACAATTCGTTGAATTTTTCGCGGTCCTTATTCTTTTGATAATAAGCATTAAAATTAGCAACAATCATAGCAACTGGCATAGCTAAGACAATAATACCGCATATGGCGCATAATGATCCGATCACTTGTCCGCCTGGTGATTTTGGCACGTGATCACCATAGCCAACAGTTGTCAAGGTGATAATAGCCCACCATAATCCACTGAGCATGTGCGGGAAAGTTGTCGGCTCCCTATATTCTGCATAGAAAATACAACTAGCAAATAACAGCGCGAATAATAAAATCGTAAAAATTAGTAATAAAAATTCCTTGAGGCTAGACCGCAATGCTAAAAGAAGAACATATAAGCCACTAAATTGTCGAGCAAGTCGGAAAAATCGAAACAGCCTAAAAACAGTCACACTATAGGTAATACTGTATAGAATTACAATATCATAAGAAATTAAAGACCAACTAGGGTTTTTCTCAATAATAAAACGTATGCAAATTGCTATGAATAAAATAACATCCAATATATTTAGCCAGTCTTTGAAAAACTCCTTTTTATCGGGACACATTGCTATTCGAACGAATAATTCCACTGAAAAGAACAACGCTAACAATATATCCAAAACTGACATCCATAGCGGGAATTCTAAAGTGCTCATGTGAATTTCTTTTTGATTATTTATGTTGATGCGAAGTCGTTTGTATATTTCTGTTTTGTTCATAGTAGTTTGAAAATCCCGTTCGCCGGACTTTAATTCTGGGATTGTGTGGAATATGGCTAATAAAGCTGATAGAAACACCATTAAGAAGTAGATCCAGTTATAAATCTGAAATATAAAACAGTATATACATGTATATAACTTACAGTATTGGATTTAACTCAACTTAACAAAATTTCAAGTATACCGTTGAGTGAGTGATTAGTGCTTGCTGACTGAAGCAACAAATCCACGAGTGCACATGTAGCACCGCTCGGACACATTATCCTGATTCCGAGCCAATCAATCTTTGCTCTTTCTCCTTAATGCCACATACTTAGCAGAGAAGCAGCAAATATCAATTTTTATTGTCTTTGGTTTCTCCCAATCGGAGCTCGAACCCACGATCTATCGTACTGAGGCGAGCACGCTAACCATTAACTCACCGATGTGGCTAGTATCCTGTTGAGGTTTGTAAGTGGGTGTTTGTTGTTTAATTTAATTTGCTAATTGAGCAATTTTTCAGTTATATCATAGCGAGAAAAAGTGACATTTCGATGAGATAATGATGATATTTGTTTTGTACTTGACCAACACGTTTAGTTTTATTTTTATAGCGCTTCTAACTGAAACAACAGTCCACAAAAATACATGTTGTTCAACTCGGACATGGAATCTGGACTCCGAGAGCAAACCAATATGTGTATTTGTATGCACCATGATACATGTACAAAATGTAGTTACTTTTAGGCTATTTATGTTAGAAGCCGGAGTTCCTGAAGAAAACCACCTGCCATCTTTCAAAGTGGTATAAAGTCAATGTAACCTTTAAAAAAACAAATCAGCGAGAAAACAGGCTTCAACGATTCAAGAAAAACAACCAATTTCACAGTTTGATGAAACTAGCATATGAACAACTGGATCAGACACAAGTTACATGTATGCACAATTGTCATAATACATGACTTTAATAAATACACAAGTCAACAAAACTTATCAAAATTATTTGGCCTTCAGAATCCTTTTACTATGAGCGGCTTAAGGTTATTCCAGAAACGCGGTGTGAGTATTTAATTGGATGTCTGCATATTTATCACAAACCACTAATATACATTTGATTATTTTACAACAGACATAAAAAGTAAATCAAAAAAGGATTAGGTCGGATCGATGATTTTCTCCGGTTTCCTCCACCAATAAAGCTCGCTGCATTGATACAACTGAAATAACCTTTTATATATCGATAACTACCATAATTCTATTAAACACTTGTCTCTGTTGAATTAATATTTGATTTTTATTTATTTTTATTTTTGGTGTTTAGCGCCACTTTCATCAATATTTCAGCTATGTCATGACGACCAGTTGTAGTGGTGGAGGAAGCCGGAGAGAACCACCGACCATGGGCAAGCAAATGGTAAACTTTATCACTTGCGGCTACGAGTCGAGTGCACCACCCTTTTTGTAATTTACAAAGCCGGGCTCGAACCCACGCCGTATTGGTGATAGGCTTATATGAGTTGTTAGGAAATCCAACTACCTAACTCATTGAGCCACCCGGGCCCTAAATTAAAATTCGATTATGGTTGAAAGTTAAACACCATAAACCACGTAAACCGATATTTTGATATATTGTTATTCAATCCTGGTCGCTAAATTTTAAGCATAATTTTAAATTAATAGATATCATCCTCTTCATTTATAACAAGACTCTGTTGAATAAGTGTTTGTAAACGCCAAGTGTAATTCTAAGCAAACAGATGTCATACCTCTTCATTTATAACATGACTCTGTTTAAGAAATAATTCATGGGGACTTTACCACGGGTTGGCCCTTTATGCCAAATGTTTTACCACGAGCGATTGCGAGGGGTAAAATATCGGCATAAAGGGCCAACCCATGGTAAAATCAATATATATTCAAGCCCCCATGAATTATTTCTATTCTAATAGGATAAATACGGTATTTATTTTTATATAACAGCCAAAACAAATTATGACGTTGCCGATCAGCTGAAATACCAATATACGCATATTTTACCACAGGTTTGGACCTAAAGCGTTTGAAGGACTAGGAGTCATATTAGAATAAATTATAATTCCTAAATACTAAATGTTAATTGTTATTTTAAACAAAATAGGGTAAGTGTTATGGTGTTTAGCACCACTATCAACAATATTTAAGTTACATCGTGGCGGTTAGTTTTATTGGTGGAGGAAACCCGAGTACCCGCTAAAAACCACCGACATGATGCACGACTCACTGACAAACTTTATTACATACTATTGTATCGAGTACACCCCGCTATGAGCTTTCTGTTCAATTAGAATTGGGAAATGTTAAATGCGATTTCAAAAGAACTGATAGCATACCTCTTCCTTTATAACATGAATCTCTTGGATTATAATTCCTAAATGCAAAATGTTATTTTAAACGAATTAGGTTTAAGATTGTGGTGTTTAACGCCATTTTCAATAATATTTCAGTGATATCGAGGCGGTCAGTTTTATTGGAGGATTAAAGCAGAGTACCCGGAGAAAAGTGACTGACAAACTTTATCACATAATGTTGTATCGAGTACACCTCGTCTTGAACGCACGGTTGAATTATAATGGATAAATTATGAATGAAATTTTAAATGCATAAAATGGTAGATAATAAGACATTTATAAAGCATGCATACTATATGTCTATTCAACTTTTCCCGGGAGAATTGTGACGAGAATTTTATTTTAATCGTATTTTATTCAACAAAACACACACGAATCAGATTATTGGATTTGCCAATAGACACAATAATAGCTTGTGATGTACATAAATATTGATATTTCTGATGTTTATTTAAAAAGAAACGCACTTATATTTTACAGCAAACTTTAACAAAATGCTAAAATTTTCATATTTCTTTATCGCTTAAAATTGTTGCGCAATGTATATTTAATGCCACTTTCAACAATATTTCAGTTCTAACGTAATGCGGGCCGTAGTGGTGGTAATAAAATATTAGCTGGATTTACAACTACCTGTGCAATGGGTGTATATTACCACTAACGTTGTGAGTTCGAATCTCGCTCATGACGAGGTGTACTCGATACAACTTTATGCGATTAAGTTTATCAGTGACTCGCGACAGGTCGATGGTTTCTCAAGGTACTCCGGTTTCCTCTACCAAAACAATTTACCGCCACGACATGACTGAAATATTGTTGAAAGTGGCGTTAAACACCATAATAACCCCTTCTAACGTAATGGTTCGGTTTTTTGGTGGAGACGACAAGGGATACCAGGAGAAAACCACGTGACCTGCTGGGAGTCACTAATCAAGTTTTCCACATTATGTGGTACATATCGAGTAGTTATGATCAACACGGGTTACGTTAATATTTCAATTATATCGTGGCAGTCAGTTTTATTGGTGGAGAAAACCAGAGGAAACGCGGAGAAAATCAGACACTGACAAACTTTATCACATATTGCTGTATCGAGTACTCCTCGTGACGAGCGGGATTCGAACTCACAACGTCTGGTTTGATGTTGCTTAGCGCCACTTTCAACAATATTTCAGTTATATCATCAGTTTTATTGGTAGAGGAAACCAGAGGACTCGGAGAAAACCACCGACCTGCCGCAAGTGACTGACAAATTTTATCACATAATGTTGTACACCTTGCCCTGAGCGGGAGTCGAACCCACAACATCAGTGGTGATATGCACCGATTGCATAGTTAGTTGTAAATCCATCTACCATACGATCATGGCCACGACGACACCTAGTGGGGATAGGCACTGATTGCTTGGGAAGTTGTCAATCCAACTACCATATGATGACGACTACAACGATCCCTTTTACATATGTAGATAGATATAAATTGTCAAATATAAATAATAACATTACGATTTATTAATAAATGATAATATAATCCACTACTATTGTAAAATGTATGTGGCAAAAAACAAACCAAACCAAAAACAAAACAAAACAAAATAAAAACAAACAAACAAACAAAACCCAGTGATTTTCAGCATTTTAGCATGTTGGAGTTCCCTGCTTGATATAAAAGATGTCATCATTGCCTTTGATAGAACACAACTATCAGAAAGGCATTACATTCAGATGCACAATTACGACGTAAATTGCATTAAATATCGAATGGAAAATGTAGATCCATTTGTCTATCATAGTGCGAATGACGCCTTTCTGGAATAACCTTAATTCGCTTCATCCGGTACACTCAAAGTAAAAAGACGATAAATGTCAAATAATTTAAAATTCAATAAATAAGGGTAATAACAAAATTAACGAACTCCGAACAATCTTCCAAAGGGAAAGTCAAAACTCATAAGTATATAAACAGACAAAATCAGTCAACAACCGGAAAACTGGCAAAACCGTAATGATCCTGACTTGGTACATGCATTTCCAAAGAAATGGTGGGTTGAATCAGATTTTAAGGCGCCAAACCTCTCGCTTTCATTACGGTTCAAAGGTTCCGGCTGTCACTAACAGCAAGACAACCAAAGGGCTTAAACAAGATACCCCAAATCAGGTATGATTGTAAATGCTCGAGGGAGGGGAACATTAGTTTTGATATTAATTATATTATTAACTGCAACTGAACAAATAAGCACTGAGTAAATTAATGATAAGACTATTCATATTTTCTTTTTGAAATTCGATTTCTTATAGCAATATATTTTATGGGTTTTAATAATTGATTTTAAATATAAATTTAATAAGATCGTATATTCTTATCAAAGCCACAGATCTATCTATCAGTCTGCATGAATTATTTAGCATAAGACAACACTTTTCCAATAGATTTGCTTGTGCAGTGTTAAAACTTGGTTGAATGCACATTGCGAGTCATTGATTTCACATTAACTCTTCCTTGCAGCGTCTGAATCCAGAAAATAACAGAATTGAATCGATTAAAAAAATTTCCCAAGGACTTCCATGGCATGATTTACTTACATAAAAACACATTCTTTATAATGAAGCAATTTAGATAAGTGAGGATATCGCGTGAAAATAATTTCATCAGTTTTTCCTTTCCTGTTTTTTTTT
>MJUT01039632.1:126541-140056 GCA_002080005.1 Gigantidas platifrons
TTTTTTTTTTTTTTTTTAGGTATATGGTATTTAACGCCACTTTCAACAATATTTCATCTACATCATAGCGGTCAGTTTTATTTGTGGAGGAAAGCGGAGTACCCGGAGGAAGCCATCGACCTGTCAGAAGTCACTGACAAACTTTATTACATAATGTTGTATCGAGTACACCTCGCCATGAACGGAGTTCTAGCTCACGAGTTTAGTGGTGATAGGCAGCACTGATTGCACAAGTAGTGGTAAATCCAACTACCATCCGATCACGACCACGACAACCCCCTATCCCACCGTTTGTGTTTTGTTTTTGTTGCTTTTTTTCTTCGTTTTTATTTGTTTTTTATTTTTTGCTTGTTTGTTTGTTTGTTTGATTGTTTGTTTACTATTATTTGTATATTATTATTTATCTTTCCTGTATGTTTGTGATGTTTTTCCTTTCCATATCTTATATTGTATATTCGTTATTATACCATAAGTAAATTGATGTTTCTACTGAATCGATTACTATGTAGATGAGAGAGACGAAAACATCCTTGATAATAAACTCTTCTATATAAAGATAAGATTGTGTACATACAAGTTAAATATGTTTACGGTAACTAGAACATAATATAAAACATCCCGATCGTAACAAGAAGATAACAAGCACTGTTTGTCCTTTATAAAAATACATCATTTGTTCATGAAGCAAAATAGACAGTTACCGATTACATTAATTGTATCAGGTACCAGTCATAGCAGTAAAAAAACAATTGACTTATTGTTTCCATATGCAATGCTAGAAATATAATCCGCGTGTTTTATTATTATTAGTCAGGGTCTGGATTTAAAATCCGTAGAGGCTGTAAATATAAGCCGTATGTATAATTCACAGTGGACTGTCTTGGGCATGTTCATATGGTAGTTGAATTTACCAATACATTTTCACCACTAAATTTGTTAGTAGGATTTCCGTCCATGGCGAGGTGCATTCGATACAACATTATGTGATAAAGTGCGTCATTTCTGTAGCTTACTCTAGATACACTCCTTTCGTCTTTTAATAAATCACACTAAACTGATATATGTTGGTTTATTGACAAAATACAGTCAGTTGTCAAAAGTATTGGGAAAGTTCTAATTGTTCCTATTATTTCATATAAAATTACAATTTTTCCAAATGAAAGAAAATATATTGCCAAATTTGAAATTTGTTTCATCAACAAAAAGCAAAAAAGTATGTAGTTTGTTCTGGTCATTTTCAAATAATATTTCAAAGCATGTTTTTCAAATCCGTATGATTTAAACACAAATTTAACTTATTTGTCTACAGAAGTACTGTCTTGTTCCGTTCATGGCGAGGTGTTCTCAATACAACATAATGTGATCAAGTTTGTCAAAGACTTAAACTTGCTACAGGTCGGTGGTTTTCTCCGGGTATTCCGGTTTCCTCCACCAATAAAATTGAACGCTACGATATAACTGAAATATTGTTGAAGGTGTCGTTAAACACCACAAACCTAGACATAAAAAAATCTTATTGTATTTCAGGCGTTATTAATTCCGTTTAGTGTTTAACTTGTGAATTATCAAATTTTTAGTTCATAAAATTGTATTCACATTATACAGTGAATCTCCTTTCAATTCTGCTTTTCTTGATTATCAAAATCGGAGATGAATTGTCTTCAATTTATTTTCAAACATTGTATTTTATATTGAATATTATACTAAATATTTCATAATAATTAAATTGACTTTATCATAGTATACTAGCATTGACATCTATAAGATGCATTTCTACATGTATCCATACAATAGGTAACGCATTATATTTTATATTTAGTGATATACACAGCTATTAATGACAGGTGCGTCATGAATGGTGATGCTTTTGGAACAGGATAAACTAGCATTTCCAGAGGACCCGTCCAGAACTCATTCCCGACTGTTTTATGATTTTGTTTTTGTTTTTGTTTTGCATCCCCCAGTAAGTCTATTATATGTATGTTACGGTAGTGTTATTGCAGTATTTATATATAAATCCGAACTAACAAATAAATCAATAAGGATGTTATTTCTTTATTTAATCGCCTTAATTGAAAATTAATTAATTAATTAATTAATTAATTATTTCCTGATGCTTTGCTGAAAGTAATTAAAAACTTATGAAGTCATAGAAACAATTACCTGTGCTATCGTGGAAGATCTTGGATTTGATAAACATCTCCAAAATTTACTCCGGAAACTCATAGTTTGTTCACTCGGGTTACTAACATCTAACTCACTTTTACTCTCATCATTGTTCAAAGAAACGTGTCCCTGAGTAAATTCACGTCCCTCGTCTAAGGCTCGCCTTAAGTTTTGAATCACTATATCGTCATTACTGTATTTTACATACGTAGAATAACAACATTCGGAAATAGCACTTACTGATAAACCCCAGTATCGCAATTCCTGGTGCCATAATCCACTACACACATGACTTGGAAAATGTAGAATATCATTACGGTAAAAATCCAAAATGGTGTTAAAGAGGTCAGGATTTCTGTCAAAAAAGTAGTAGTTTTTATTTTGGCGGTAATACGGCGAACTTTCTGTAAGTGACCCAAGTTTAGTATGCGGATATTTATTCAACGTTTCACGAAATGTTACAAAAATGGTGCCGCCGACGTTTAGGCTAATCTCATCTTCCTCCATGCTAAACAAATAGCAACACACGTTGGTATTGATTTTCCCGTACACAGCAGTGACATTGCATCTAATAATAAGAGTAGACGCTAATAGCACCAGTCTTTCGCTTACTGCTAAAGCAAATGAATTATATATTGACTAAACGCGATGTACGGTGACAAGTTGAGTATTCAATTAAGACATATTTTGGCTTTATTTAACACTTTGTAATCTAAGTATAGATCTTAAGCCGTGTGAAGGACACAAAATCAAATGTCTTCACATATTGATTAAAACTAAACAAAAACCAATAAATATACAGCTAATTGGAGGTGTTCGATTTTATTATGAATGACTGGTTATGGGTACTGGTGTAGGTTACAAGGGCTGAAACTTCTCAGTGCTTCTCAGGATGTGCTTAATAGAAATTATGCCCAGTTCCGGATTGTCGATTAGGGACATTAGGCACTGTGTCAAGGGCCTATGGAAATAAAGAATTACCTGAATATAATCATTTTGTCTGTTGTTTTTCATAATCAAAACAAAAAGAAACAAAAAATAACAAAATAGTGTATAAGGCCTACACAGGCCTTTATCCTGCCCTGGGTGTGCCCTGTTGGAAAATGGAGAGGGGTGTCAGGTCATAATACAGAAAACCTGACTGTGCAGTGTAGATCTTGGTGGGTAACACGTTTAAAGAGGACCACGGCACCTGCACATTAAAGACCTCTTTTTAACACGTTTAAAGAGGACCACGGCACCTGCACATTAAAGACCTCTTTTTAACACGTTTAAAGAGGACCACGGCACCTGCACATTAAAGACCTCTTTTGCAGAATTAAAAGAAGTAGGTACATTGACATTGTGACCACTACAAAAGACTAAATTCATTGTCTCAACCCAACTCTCCACTGGCAGTCAAAGGTCGTTGACCAGGTTCACCCATCCGTCCTACATTTCTATAATGGGGTTTATATATTATTGAATTTCTTCTCGTTCTTGGATATAGCTGAAATACTGCTCGCTGGACGTTAATCAATAATCAATCAATTGATCAATCATATAATAAATGAAAAATATATTTTAGGATATTAAGTATGAAGAATATTTTTGTCTGAAGCATGTGGCCATGTCTTGTCTGTTGACGAATATTTTAAAGTTTTAAAGTTTAAATCAAAACATGTTAAATAAGAGATATTGCTTTATTTATACATTGTAGTTTATTTAATTCATTCTTGCTGGTTTTAATTTGATTTGTTATTGCTTTCATTCGTTTTATTTTATTAATTTGCATTTTATTCTGTATTTGTTATGTCGTACACCTTATCGGTTTTTAAATTTTTATCCTGAAACATAATTATGTTCCACGGCTGAATATGAAGTCATGGAAATCATTCTCGGTGAAACTAGTGAGCTAGTTAGATACATGCAGTTATCATATCTAAATATTTCAATGTCGACCCATCCCGCATGGAATCCCTGGTTATAAATGATAGGACCTAGTTTATTAGCTGCGGGATACAATCCCTTAAAAAGGGTGTCCGCTATTTTTTGGGTCCAATCCAAAGCACAACTCGCCCTTAAAATGGGGTGTAGTGTAAATAATTGTCTCTTGTATGGAAAATGCTACTATCTTTGCACGTAGATTACAACTTGTACCAGCTAATAACATGCAACAGTTTTTGTTTGGGTTGTCGTTGATGGCCCGTTGCAAGGCAAATATTTTCGACACTATCTATTAGATCCTCTTTTTCATATTAGAATATAAACTTCCCAATAGGCCATCTCAGCAGTGTAGGATTTACCACTGTGCGTAAGCACAGGCTCCGTTGGCCATGGGGGCCATCTTCCTGCCAAAAATAAACCGTTCCTTTACGATGGATTTTTGCTTGTGTGGTACAATTTAAAATTTTAAAATTTCCTGAGCATGTATACCTGACTGCCTGTGTAGACCTACAGGGTCTACCTCCTTCAGGATCAAGAGTAGGCCTACCGGGTCTACCTCCTTCAGGATCAAGAGTAGGCCTACCGGGTCTACCTCCTTCAGGATCAACAGTAAGGGGCCTCATAATTTAACTAGTACAGAGCCTCATTTCTCCTACATCCGACACTGCATCTCAGTACAGGTCACCAGCGTCATTTAATGTTTACAGTTTAATGGAAAGACCCAAAAATCTCTTTCCACCACAAATGAAACCTAGCAATGTATTATTGCATTTTTTTTAATCACACATCAAACCTTACAAGATTCCATTATTTCTAAGATAAATGAATTATAATCTGTATAACGGATGCGATGAACGAAGCCGTAGACATTTACTTGCTAGTGCTAACCAAACAGGAAGTATCAGTGGATTAAATNTTTCCTGACAAAGCTGGCATATCTGATTAATCCTACTTAACTTTGGAATTGAAAACACATATAAGATTATGTCTCCAATCACTGTAATGTCAAAGACTACGTTGTCTGAGTAAGGTACAATGTAACAGTCGCCATTTCATATTAAGGGAATGGCAATTTAACTTGAGGGAGAGAGGGTGGGGAGGTATATTTTTTATGAAAAACAAATTCTTATGAAAAAAAAAGGCCTTGAATATGAAAAAAAAAATTATCTGATCCTGCAGTTTTTTTCAGCAAGAATTTATGGTAATATTTGAAACAAATATTATACTGATTTGTCGTGTCCAAAAAAATAAATAGTCTCATTTTTGTTTCGTGTGAAAAATAATCTCCTATAAGAGTTAGATGGTGTGTTAAAGGCAAATAAAACACGAACAAAATCACAAACTATATAGATAAAAAAAAAACAACAACAATGTAATTACTGATTCTGATTAAACAAAGCTTTCATTTACAATCGATGCCCCGGAATAAAAAAAATCTCGCTGCATTGAGATTCCAGCGTCCTCAAAAACAGAATCAACTTCTTACATTTTCATTTAGTTCTGATGTTTATTTCTTGTTATTTAAAAGCGAAACTTTAAAAACATGAAACAAAAAGGCAGTTATTTCTTAATTCTCGTGTTCTTCATAACTGACAAATCTGGTTATACATGTATGAAAGTAGCTCTGATTTGTAGCTTCACTTTGCATATGCTGTTTCTACATCATCTAATTAAGAACTACTTGATGTCCAAAATCCATGTCAGTTGTGTAATGGGTTAGCATGCTCGCCGTGCTATAGATCGTGGGTTCGGGTCACGGTCGGGTCAAACAGGTCACGGTCGGGTCAAACCATAGACTACATTATTGGTCTTTGTTTTTCCCCGATAAACTTGCAGCATTAACGAGTAAGAGCAAGGCCCTATTGGCTAGGAGTCGGGATCATGTGTCCGACTGGAGGGTCATGTATACCCGCGGACTGTTATTTCAGTGAGCTTATATTATATTATCAATCCAACTTAGAGTGTTGGTCTAGTACAAAGCGGACATCATGATCATCATTTCAACGAAAATAATGTAATTATGATTAAAAATTAAGACTCGTCTCCTTTAGACATACCCGCCACGATATAACTGAAATATTGTCCAGAGTGGCGTTAAGCACCATAAATCCAACTAAAACCAACCCTTAGACATACAATATTAGCCGATTTTCTCTACCCTGTGTAGGATCTTTGATTTACTTGCTTCCAAACACTTTTAGATTATTTGGCTTTTAAACAGTACATTAAGACGGTTTTCAATAAACGTGTTGTGCGTACTAAATTAGATATATACGATTTTATTGAAATTTTAACATCAAGGTACAATTAATTAAAGGTGTCATTAGAACTAACGATGATTCGGTTTAACGAATCGTTACAGCATCATCAAGATTCGATTAGTAAAAAATTGAATTGAAATGTGCTGTTTGAAATAATTTCACGATGAAATTATCTAACTATTTTTTACATCTTTTTATATTTTTTTTAAGACAGCGCCCACAATGCATTATTTTATTTAAACATCAACTTTGTGTTCAACAATAAATGGCTTACTTCGTACAAAGTCACGCAAGTACAAATGCTTTAAAAATGAAATATTTATGGTTACTATACAAAGGAATAAATTGCAGTTACATAACAGAATGAGGAGAATGAAAAGTTGAATGCAATATTCATAGGTAAATAGGCAATAACTGCAATTCATGATTTTCCCTGTTTTTATTTTGTTTTGTTTTAGTATGTTCTTTGATTTGTTTGTTTTGTGCTTATGTGTGTGCTTGTTTTTTGTAGTTGTTTTTTTTTTTTTTTTTTTTTTACACTGGAACGATAATATTTACATCTAACAGATAAGAAAAGGTATTACGACTTAAATCGCTTGACGTTCAAGTTACTATCGCTTAATTAAGTAGGCATGTCCTACTTTGTTATCGTACACGATCAAATACTGATGACGTAAGTCACGAATGTCCAGCATTTATGAAAGAGTTACTTCCCTTGGCAGTGTATAGCCTAAGTATAATAATACGTGACCTCATGAATGTAACTCCTTTTGAAATTTTGCACGATTCCTTACTACTAAATGGAGAAAATCAACATAGCATATTATTCCAGCATTTTGTATATAGAAATACTTTTATAAGGTTGTAATAATTTGTTCACGGCCCCATTTCCTTAGATATTATGCAAATAATAAATGCTTAAGCAACCACAAATACTACAAAACACTAACATGAAATACCCACTATTGCTCAATTTGTAAAGCTTTCAAAAAATGGATAGGACTCGTTTTCGAAAGCGTTTTAAACTGAAACATTTCAGAAAACGTACACCTAATGCGTTTTCGATAATGCGTTTCAGCTGAAACGTTTTCTAAACGTATCGCTAATTTGTTGACGTGTGAACGCTACATGCGTTTTCGATACGTATTAAACATACGTGTGAACGCAGCATTATATTATTTAGCTTTCCAATGTTTTAGCTTTGAACGTACGATGAAGGTTATTCTAAATAGCAAGCATAGGATCTTCACTTAGATTTGATTGATTTTTGGTGTTTTAACGCCACTTTCAGCAATATTTCAGCTATATCATGGCGACCAGTTTTAGTGGTGGGGGAAGAGAACCACCGACCATGAGCAAGCAACTGGTAAACTTGATCACTTACGGCTGCGAGTCGAGTGGACCCTTTTTTGTCATTTATAAAGCTGGGCGCGAGCCAACGCCGTATTGGTGATAGGCTTGCATGACTTGTTTGATCCAACGACCTAACTCATTGAGCCACCCGGGCTCCCTGGATCTTCACTTAGATTGGACTATTAAGTTATTTGGCTTTCCAATGTTTTGACTGTGAACGTATAATGAAAGATATTATAGAAAGCCAGCAATATGATATATTCTTAGATTTATTATGACTCGTTAATCCTTCATACACTCCTTTTATTTGTTATCCATGCTACATGCTATATTAGTCTTCCTGCTTATAAACATATGATCTGTCTACTGGGAGGCAGTACAATATACATTACATTCCAGTAAAATGCTACCATTTAAAGTATTTATTTCATCCTATACAGAATCCTGGCCTTTCAATAACTCAGTGTAATTTAGTAGATCGGAATTCAGAATTGTTGCCGACTACCCTTTATTCTCTAGAGTTTGTTTTGCTTGGGTTGTTGATTACAAATCGATCATGTTTAGATCTGGTGTACAACATTTTCCTGTAACACTGAAACAGTTTTAGTAGATTATAGATACTATTGGGGCTTGATTTTCTGAAAGCATGTAAAGTCAAATGTGTGAAACAGCCACAAGCACAACCATTACGATGCATTGTAAAATCGTAGGTTTATTAATATTGGATGATGCGCCGTATTTTAGTTTTTGAAATCTAATAGAAATCCCTTTGTCCCGCATAAATCTATATTGCTATTATGTAGGTCGTTTTAACGTTGATGAGATACAAAAGCAACATTATCACCAATAAATAATATAGAATAACGAAAGTTCTGAGGGACGAGCTGTGATAATGTGTAATTGGAAACAATCAACGCTGGTCTTATATTGTTTTTATCGAAAGCGTCATAATTTGTTAGACGTCACACTGACCGATATTTTCAGTATCATAATCAATACTTTGATAATGAAAATACCAATACAAGACATCAAAGGAAAAAACACCGATAATGCACAATTATGGATTCGAGGAGTTATTTATGAGACTATGGGTGATATTGACGTTGATAATTAGGAAGGGATTGAAACTTAAGGGACATACCTTGTTGTTTATGTGAAACAATAGTTTTTAGAGTCAGATGTTTTGTTTATTATTTTTTTTTGTGAAATGGTGAAAATGTCGCTTACTGTTTATATGTGGTTTAGTGCTAGAGTTAGGGTTATAGTGTTTAATACAACTTTTAGCAATACTTCAGTTGCTGTCCCTCAAGCATAGATAAACTTAGAGGAAATTGACTATTCTGTTTGGCTATCTTCTTCTCCCAAAGACTTAATTTATTTGGCTCTGTAATGTTTTGACTTTATACGTATGATGAAGTTTATTCTAGAAAACCAGGAATATGATCTGCTCTTAATTTCATTATAACTCGTTAAACCTGCACCTCATCTTTTATTGGTTATCCATGCTACATGCTACAGTAGTTTTCCTGCTTACAAACATATGATCTGTCTACTGGGAGGCAGTAAAATATACATTACATTCCAGTAAAATGCTACCATTTAAAGTATTTATTTCATGATATACATAATCTTGGCATTTAAATAACTCAGTGTAATTTAGTAGATCGGAACTCAGAATTGTTGCCGACAATATGTACCCTTTATTCTCTAGAGTATGTTTTGCTTGGGTTGTGGATTACAAATCGATCATGTTTAGATCTGGTGTACATTATTTTCCTGTAACACTGGAACAGTTTTAGTAGATTATAGATACTATTGGGACTTGATTGTCTGAAAGCGTGTAAAATCAAACGTGTGAAACAGCCATAAGAACAACCATTATGATGTATTGTAAAACCATTGATATATTATTATTGGATGATGCGCCGTATTTTAGTTTTTTGAATATTAATCTATTTGCATCAAAACGTGTGAAACAGCCATATGAACAACCATTATACAATAATAGGTTATTATACAGTGTTATGTACAATATAGAAAGATAGTATACGAGTCTATTGTATTGAAAACCCGCATTGGACGAGACGCCGCAGGCGTCGAGTCCAATACGGGTTTTCAATACAATACGAACGAGTACAATATCTTTCCATATTGTACATAACACTGTATAATGACCTATTTATTATACAGCTGAAATGATCAATACTATAAAAACAATTTTATGTTGAACTTTTAATACAGTCTAAATAGAACAACTGCACAACAGTATCAAGTTCGTTGGGAAAATGTTCTGTATCAATACAAATCTCGTAAACTCTAAAAATGAATTAAAAACAGCAAAATAACTGATCAACAATACTTATTATTCTATTTAGTTTTCTATTTTTCGGTACTTGTGCCTCCACAAAATCCTTATTATTTCATCGTCATTTAACATTTTCCTGTTTGCTTTATTTACAAACAGACGACAAAAATTACTTCTCTTACATAATGTACAATACGAAAAAAATACGGATTTTTCGGGACGTCCAATATGGAAAATATACGGCTTCCGGTTGTAGAATACGGGAAAAATAATGTACGGTCACATGTCTTAAATGGGTGTTTTTGATTGAATTAAAATTATAGCTGTATAATAATACATTATTATTGGATGATGCACCGTATTATAGTTTTTGAAATCTAATATTAATCTATTTGCATTAAAACGTGTGAAACAGCCATACGAACAACCATTATCATGTATTGTAAAACCGTTGATATATTATTATTGGATGATGCGCCGTATTTTAGTTTTTGAAATCTAATATTAATCTATTTGGCTCACATAAATCTATAAGGCTATTATGTAGATCACTTTAACGTTGATAAGATACAAAAGCAACATTATCACCAATAAATAATATAGAATGACGGTATTTATCAGGGACGAGCTGTGATCATGTGTAATTCGAAACAATCAAAGCTGGCCTTATATTGTTTTCATCGATAACGTCATAATTTGTCAGACGTCACACAGACAGATATTTTCAGAATCATAGTCAATACCTTGATACTGAAGTTTTTCCTGGAAGAGATAAAAAGAAAAAAAAAGTAACGATAATGCACAATTATGGACTTGAGGACTTATTCATGAGATATTGACGTCGATACTTAGGAAGGGATTGAAATTTAACGAACATAACTTATTGTTTATGTGAAATGGTGGTTTTGGAAATCAGAGGTTTTTTATGATTTTTGTTGTTGTTAAATAATTAAATAAACGTCAGAGAATACTTTTAAGTTATATGGGTCTCCAATGTTTTGACTCTGAAAGTATGATGAAGGTAATTCTAGAAAACCAGGAATATGATTTGCTCTTAATTTTATTACAACTCATGCTACAGTAGTTTCCCTGCTTACAAACATATGATCTGTCTACTGGGAGGCAGTAAAATATACATTACATTCCAGTAAAATGCTACCATTTAAAGTATGTATTTCATCATATACAGAATCTTGGCTTTTCAATAACTCAGTGTAATTGAGTAGATCGGAATTCAGAATTGCTGCCGACAATGTGTACCCTATATTCTCTATAGTATGTTTTGCTTGGATTGTTGATTACAAATCGATCATGTTTAGATCTGTTGTACAACATTTTCCTGTAACACTGTAACAGTTTTAGTAGATTTGTAGATATTGTGGAGCTTGATTGTCTGAAAGCATGTAAGGTCAAACGTGTGAAACAGCCATAAAAATAACCATTACGATGTATTGTAAAACCATATAT
The DNA here is from genome assembly GCA_002080005.1 of Gigantidas platifrons. Classification (NCBI taxonomy): domain Eukaryota; kingdom Metazoa; phylum Mollusca; class Bivalvia; order Mytilida; family Modiolidae; genus Gigantidas; species Gigantidas platifrons. Next base: position 138,020 of record MJUT01039632.1, read on the forward strand.
ATATTATTATTGGATAATGCGCCGTATTTAGTTTTTGAAATCTAATATTAATATCGTTGTCTCACATAAATCTATAATGCTATTATGTAGGTCGTTTTAACGTTGATGAGGTACAAAAGCAACCAATAAATAATATACATAGAATAACGAAAGTGATGAGGGACGAGCTGTGATAATGTGTAATTCGAAACAATCAACGCTGGTCTTATATTGTTTTTATCGAAAGCGTCATAATTTGTTTGATGTCACACTGATCGATATTTTCAGAATCAGTCAATACCTTGATAATGAAGATTTTCCTGGAAGAGATCAAAAGAAAAAAAATACCGATAATGCACAATTATGGACTTGAGGACTTATTAATGAGACTAAGGGTGATATTGACGTCGATACTTTGGAAGGGATTGAAACTTCAGGAACATACCTTGTTGTTTATGTGAAATGGTGGTTTTTAAAGACAGAGTTTTTATGAATCCTTTTGTTAAATAAATGTCAGAGAATACTTTTAAATTATATGGCTTTCCTTTTTTGGGACCTTGAACGTATGATGAAGGTTATTCTAGAAAACCAGCAATATGATCTGCTCTTAGTTTTATTATAACTCATTAAACATTCATCCACATCTTTTATTGGTTATCCATGCTACAGTAGTTTTCCTGCTTACAAACATATGATCTGTCTACTGGGAGGCAGTAAACTATACATTACATTCCAGTACAATGCTACCATTTAAAGTATTTATTTCATCATATGCAGATTTTGCTTGGGTTGTTGATTACAAATCGATCATGTTTAGATCTGGTGTACATTATTTTCCTATAACACTGCAACAGTGTTAGTAGATTGTAGGTACTGTTGGACTTGATTGTCTGAAAGCATGTCAGGTCAAACGTGTGAAACAGTCATAAGAATAACCATTACGATGTAATGTATAACCGTACATTTATTATTAGTGGATGATGCGCCGTATTTTAGTTTTTGAAATCTAATAATAATCTATTTGTCTCAAAACGTGTGAAACAGCCAAACAACCATTACACGATATTGTAAAACCGTAGATTTATTATTCTAATGTAGTTGTTTAATATCCCTGGTTTGTGATTGGACAATGCTGTAATTTTCATGGTATCAATTCCACGGTTGAAAATCACGAGATATTTTAGACGATTGTCGCTTACGTCATCTTGTCAACATTATAGCAATACACATGATTACATTAGAATGGAGATAACTGTATTATATTTGAAATTTTACGGCATCAATTGTCGATTTAATGGTCGCAAATATCCGTTTACTGGCTCCGCTAACGCGTCGCCAGTAAACTCAATTTTCGACCATCAAATGTCCAATAGGGATCATTCACCAACTTTCTTTCGACAGACGTCGCTGTTGTTCCATAAGTGGTTAGCGGAACGTTTTAATCTCGATGACGCTTGAATTGTTAACGTTAGGTACAAGGACACGTCAATATGTAATGCACTTATAACATAAATAGGAAAATTCTGTACATTTCGTTCACGAACAAAACTGTTCTCACGACTTTTTTTTAATTTTATAAATTATAAAATTATTGTGCAAGTTAAATAAACTACTATGAAACAAAAGAAGTTACCCGTATTGCGGGATATTCAATACGGGCCACTTCTTTTTTTTTAATAGCACTGTATCTTATACTTACAACCATTGCGCTGGAACAGTTGACTACAGCACGACAGTGATATTAGGTTATTAATTAAATTCCTACCGGTGTATACGTGTATCACATTTCATTTCTTTGCATTAGCATTAGGGGAAAAGGGTGTACTTTACTCTGATAAAAAGATTTCGATGCTACATTTTTGTACTGAAAAAAAAATGCACTCTGAAAGTGAAACAGAATTTTTGTTCTGAAAAAATTGTCCCTTTTATATGACTAATAATAAAAGGATAAAAAATCAAAACCATACATGTACAATACACAGATACACAACAAATTCATTTATACCTTTAGGCAGTAATATACAATTTTCAACAAACAGAAAAAGAACAAGTAATAAT
>MJUT01039632.1:150949-163131 GCA_002080005.1 Gigantidas platifrons
ATTTTGTTTTACCCTGCTGTCTGAACTGTTCTTGATGTTGTTTTTTTTGTTTATTTTGTTTTACCCTGCTGTCTGAACTGTTCTTGATGTTGTTTTTTTTGTTTATTTTGTTTTACCCTGCTGTCTGAACTGTTCTTGATGTTGTTTTTTTTTGTTTATTTTGTTTTACCCTGCTTTCTGAACTGTTCTTGATGTTGTTTTTTGTTGTTTATTTTGTTTTACCCTGCTGTCTGAACTGTTCTTGATGTTGTTATTTTTTGTTTATTTTGTTTTACCCTGCTGTCTGAACTGTTCTTGATGTTGTTTTTTTTGTTTATTTTGTTTTACCCTGCTGTCTGAACTGTTCTTGATGTTGTTTTTTTTGTTTTATGATGGCTATTCCTTTACAATTACAGTGAACCTGTCTAAAGCAAAACCTGAATAAACCAAAATCCTGTTTAACCCGAACTGTAAATAAAGTATCAATGTAGGAAATGTTAATTAGAATAACCTGTACAAACCGATCACTTCTATATCCAGAGCACAAAAGTTGATCCCAACGAAGTTCGGTTTAGACAAGTGGCACTGTATATTGATTCATATTTTGATATTCTGCCTTCAGAAGACAATGTCTATCAAATCAGTATCAAATGATTAAATTGAGCACTCGTGTCACCAAACGTAAAGTTAAAAGAAAACTGTTGCCTTTTAATTTTATATTTTGCAATTTATGCCTTAACCAGTGGCTCTACATGTACAATAATGACGTCTGTAGATTAAAACAAAATCAGCAAGCAACAATTTTAGTTTTATATGTATGTTTTGTTGATCGTTGTTTGTCCTTTTGTACTTTTTCTTTTGGCCATTGTGTTGCCTGTTCTGATTGCCTCTTTGGTATCTTCAAACTCTTCCTTCATAGAAAAGAGGTAGAGATGGGAGAACAGGGCAACCATGGATAGCTCGTTGGTAAAAAAAAATACCTTCTGTATTGACTATCATTCGTTACTTTTTTCAAAATCTGTAAAAGAGACATTTAAAGTAATATGAAAGACAAATATCGTGGAGTTTTTGGATTAAATATTTTTAACTAAAATTAACTGCATAATATTAAATATCCGCTCAAAAGCAGATTTTGAGAGCAAATCGCAAAATATTTGACAGCAGACAATTCTGTCTTCCCAGACAGTAATGCAAATGATATGCGCGTGACCCAAGATTTGAACTCTTTCGGGGATATTATCGCTCATGCGTACTGTTCAGTTGATGAAAAAAATGTCCGATGCAAGTAAAAATATATTCCGTGTATACCACATAAGAATAATTGCAAAACAAATTGGTTCACATGACATGAAACAGACAGATTCCTCAATAATCATTGTCAGGAATGTGTGCGTGTTTACCTCAGCATCCATGATTGTTTATCTTTTCTTTACGAGGTCATGATCGGCAATCATTGGAACAAAACAACCGAAAGTTAATCAGTCTCCATAACGCAATGGCGGGGACGATAAACATGCACACGGATTTGCAAATTTCTAGTTGTTGGGAACATATTTCGACTTGAGACATGCATTAATAGCTTAGTAAAGGTACCGCCGTATTCCAAATTGAATTTTCAGGGAAACATTTTCTTCACCCAAAACTGGTGTAATTTTTACTTTAACGTGCATGACGAAAGTGTAGCACTCCCCGAACACGTTACCCACAATGCTTTACGGCAAGGTATTCCGTATTGTAAGCTGACAATTCTATTGTGATTTCTATATTTCTTGTGGTAAAGGTTCATGTAGAATGCATATTTCTAGTGATATGACAAATAAGCAGAATTTGAAGGTACTAAAGGGGTAATTAGAAGCCGTAAATCGAAAGACAGACAACACAATGACCAAAAGAAAAAAGACAAAAGGACAATCAACATCTACCAAACACTATGCACAAAAGTAAAAGAGCGAGCAATACGAACCCCACTAAAAACCGGAAGTGAACTCCGGTGGTCCGGAAGTGTCGGCAGATCCTGCTCTACTAGTGGCATATTTCAGGTGCTTTGTTTGTATAAGATCAGAGCTCAAGCTAGACTTGTATAGTATTAAGCGAATTTCATGATCCTGGTAAACGTACCAATAAACATTATATAATGGTCCTGCCATATTATCGTCTGTTTTCAAGAATGATTAGTTAGGAAAACAAGTTCATATTTCTTGTGGCTCAATACGTTCAACTCATAATTTTGGGAGTTTTAAAAGTCAACAAAGTAACAGTTGCATCGCCTTTGCAATTATTTGCTATTTCCTGCGCCAAGATATATAAAGTCGTTTATTATTCGATATTTTTTCAAAATGCATAAATTTATTGGACGAGTTAATCCCAAAGGTAAGCTGTGAACTTTGACATTTGGTTTGAATGTACTCTTTATTATAAACAAGATTTGTGTTTAAATCCCGCCACTTTTGGATGAAGTGACTGCAAAACAAGGAAAGTAAGCAGTCATGTATTTATGTATTAGGGATATCGATCTTGCCTATTTTATCATTGGATTATGGAACTGTTGCGACAGTGTGATATTTTTGTTTTCATTTTCTTACAGGTACAAAGAACACTAACATAAACTCTTTTTCATTATAATTGTTCGTACGTATATACGGAGTTAGTACCTTGTTTACATTGTATCAACAACAATAACAGAAAGTTGTCAGTAATAAAAACACGATAGAATACAAAATGTCCTGGATGAAATTAGATAGCCATGACAGCATGTCGAACTAATTAGATTTTTTGTCATTCAAATGTTTTCTTTGATTAATCAAACTCGAAAATGCACAAAAGCATTTACAATAATTGTTCAAATTTCATATAAAATGTCAAATTGTAAATGTCATCACTCTTGGGACTAAACGATTTATCTGTGCTGAAAACTTCGTTTTTAATTAAAAATTAAACGACAGTCACTTTATTAATCAAATTGCGTTTTTAGATACTTAATTACGGCCGTTAGGCTTAGTAAAAAAAGTACGTTTTCATATTTGTAGTGTTGCGATTATTTATGGCCGCGTAGTAATATCTCATCAACAAGAGACACATTACCACTCCTAGCATTTCAATATTATCATGTCCTCCAACGATTTTAATCAGCAGCTGATATGTAGCTTGAAGTAAAGATCATAAATACTAGATAAAACAATTTCTTCTACATCAATATCATATCCTAATAGAGGCATGTCACGATCTCTACACGTTAAATAAAAACGTAGTTATCAAATGTAATGCGCACGACGAGTTTTAGAATAACCTTCATCAGGTACGCTCAATATCGATAGTTTGCAGAAGCATTTGTTTTTAACGAGCTTTATCCAGGATATTATCAAAATAATTCTAAATTATGATCCCTTAAATGATGAATATCCAAAACAATGTGTTGTGAGGCATAATTTGAGCTCTGTTCGCTCAAGGACAAGGCATCTGACAATAAATGATACACAAGATATGTTTGTCGTTAAGAGCATTTTAATAAAATGCCAATTCAACATAATATTTATAAACATATAGACTAGTATCAAATATATACAACATAATCTACGTCAAAAAGTCTAAAACAAATCACTAGCCTAAATCAATAAAAACATCACATAAAAATATCCAAAAAATTGAGCGAAGGTGGGGCATACAAAGCGCCAATTAAACAAGGGTCAGCGAGTGACCTGCGGCAGGTCGGTAGTTTTCTCCATGTACTCCGGTTTCTTTCACCAACAAAACTGACCGGCACAATTTAACTGAAAATTTGTGGCGATAAATACCATAAGCCAACCACATACAAAAAAAAATAATGTAGAAAATATATGATGTCAGTGACATGCGACAGGTCGGTGGTTTTCTCCATGTACTCCGGTTTCCTCCACGATATAATTGAGATACTGTTTAAAGTTACGTTAAACACCATAACATTTCAATAGTACCATGTCCTCAAACGATTTTAATCATCCGATATGTAACTTGAAGTGAAGATCATAAATACTAGATAAAATAATTCTACTACATCAATATACAGTCAAACCTGCCTATGCGGTCACCTCTATTAAGCAGTCACCTGTATTAAAAGCTCACCCGTTTCTTGTCCTGTCATAGAAATTTCATATGAATTGAACTTCTTTTAATAGGTCACCTGTCTTATAAGGACATTTTTTCGTTGTCCCAAAGGTGACCTCTTAATACAGGTTTGACTGTATCACCTACAAGAGGCATGTCATGATCTCTGTACGTTACATATATAGCTTGCAGGTTATTATCAAAATACTTCTAAAGTGTCTTGAATCAAGAGTCAGTGACTTGGAGAAGATCGGTCGTTTCCTCCATGTACTCCGTTATCTTCCACCATTAAACTTACCGCCTCTATATAACTGAAAATGTGTTGAAAGTGGCGATAAACTCCATAAACCAGCCACCCACAAAAAAAATTAAAAAGGCAAAAAATATATATATACACAAATTTATTATGACAATGGCATGCGACAGGGCGGTGGTTTTTTCCGGGTCCTCCGGTTTCCTCCATCAATAAAACTGAACCCCGCGATATAACTGGAATACTGTTGAAATTGACATTAAATACCATGATCCTAACCCTCTTTAAACAAGAACCCAACAACATGTTTTATATTTATATAATTTAGGCATAATATTACTAATTCAGCCATTCAGAGTTTGGAATATATTATGTAAAGATAGTTTGTTTATGTAACAAAAACATTCCTTACGCTTTGTTGCATTTTGGGAAAAAAAATATAAATGGCATAAATACAATTTGTAGCTAAAGGCTAATAAACATTACATGACAAAGAATCCGAAGGGACAATCCAGAATGACCAACACAGAGGCACAGGCAATATTGGACACAAGACACAATGAAGACATACAACACAAAATACGCACCACATAAAGCTCAAAAGATGAGTAACACTGACCCACAAAACCAATTAGGCGTGTACACATATGCTCGCGATTGGTTGGTTGATTGGTTGGTTTTAACGCCACTTTCAACAATATTTCAGTTATATCGTGGCGGTCAGTTTTATTAATGGTGGAAATCAGAAAAAAAAACACCGACCTGTCGCAAGTCCCTGATAAACTTTATCACATAATGTTGTATCGAGTACACCTCGCCTGAGCGGCGTTCGAATTCAGAACGTTAGTGGTGATAGGCACTGTCGCGAGTCCCTGCCAAACTTTATCACATAATGTTGTATCGAGTACACCTCGCCTGAGCGGCGTTCGAATTCAGAACGTTAGTGTTGATAGGCACTGTCGCGAGTCCCTGACAAACTTTATCACATAATGTTGTATCGAGTTCACCTCGCCTGAGCGGCGTTCGAATTCAGAAGGTTAGTGGTGATAGGCACTGTCTCGAATTGTAAGACAGTTAATGTTTCTTATAAGACATCCTCCTCGTGATTACTTTAATCCCTGTATTTAGTTGTAGTTTAATACCCCTTGTGCGAGATTGATGCACAAAACATAAATACAAAATGTCTTAGAAGTGTTCTCCCGATATCCATAGTGTCACTGCAACATTTTTAAAGCTGGCATGATATTCTAGCAAAACGATAGAGAAATCCTTTATGTCTCAGAAAATACATGGTGTTTGAAAGGTCAAAGATGGCCAGGTATGCTTAATGCGAAGACAAATTTACCTAAGGACTTTGAGCGTTTCTGATGAAGGTTATTCGAGAAACGCGTCGTGCGCACTACATTATACATTTTTGTACATCTACTTTCTTTAATAACAGAAAAATAGAAATTATGATATAAATTAATTAGTATGTTTTACACCTTAACTGTGCCTGTGTATATAAAAAGTTCATTATGATGATAACATACGAATAACACATTGTAGCACATGAAAATATATATTCTATATAGGAAGATGGAACGGGGTGTCTAAACATGAAAGAATTTGTAATCTCTGCGGAAACGGAATTGGAGATGAATTCCATTATTTATTCATCTGTGAAAAACCGGAAATTAAAACCATTAGGGAAAAGTTCATTCCTAAGTATTACACGAATTATCCAACTGAACTGAAACTTTCACGAATGCTAATGTTTTGTCATGTAGAACTGTACAGGAATTTGGCATCTTTTCTTAAAATTATGGTGCGTTTTTTATAGACAGTCCGATTTCTCTCTTGTATGTTATTTATTTACTATTTTGTGTTATTGTATTGCATAAATGATATGTCTATTTGTATTTATATAGAATGTGAATTTGTTATGTCCTCTTGTACACCTGTGTGTCTGAGTTTGTATAAATAAAATGTTGTCTTGTCTTGTCTTATAGGACTGTTTTTGTTTTTTTTTATAATTTCTTTATTGTCTTATTCTGTCTTAACAAATATATCTTTGTCCCAGGCGTCAAAGTGATTAAATTACAATACTAAAGTAAAATTAAAAAAGAAATAATTTCATTTACAATTAACATCATTTTAATTTCCCAAAAAAGTAGATTTTATTTCACATTTTTGTTATTTCACACCAATATATCAACAATCTGTATAAAAAAAGGAGATAGAACTACCATGACAAAATCATGCGTCGGTTATTTTACCTTCTGCAATAAATAGGTTATATTGCAATTTCTAGTGTTAAGCACAATAAATTTTCCACGATCCAGTCAACGCTCTTTTCTATATAATTACTGTACCAACCTTATAATTATGATTATGTTGGATATTTAATTCGATAGTATGAATCCCTAGGGTGCTACGGTTATAGGTTCTGTAAAATTTAAAGTTTGTAAACATTGTTGATGCTAGAGAATATTATTTATGCTGTCTGGGTTGAAGATTATTGTGCATTGATGCATTGACTGTTTTACTGTAAGTTCCTTTGTCCTTCATAGTAACAATCGGTGCTATACATTATATATTGTGTATTGATGCATTAACTGTTTTACTATAGGTTTCTTTGTCCTCCAGAGTGGCAGTCAGTGCTATATAACCGCCTTGGCATTATATATTACATATTATTTGTTCGAGTACTCGCTTTAAGTGAGGCGCATCGTAGGTTATATCCCGGCTCAGGTTAAGCCAAATATTGATGAATTTCTGTTATCACACAGCGTTAAGAAATAATATGTTCGTATTGTCACAAGTGATATATGGTAATACAATGAGTAATGTCGGAAATATTTTGTCTTTCAATGGGGCCCCAACGATCATCTCTTAACAACCTGTTGTTCATTAAGACTGGTCAATTATGAGCAAGGTGCATTGCCCTCTCACAAAGTAAAGCTCACATTCACATCCCGGCCTAATGACGTCTTGTTGGGTACTTGGAGTTATCATGACTAAAAACCACGTACCAAAAAATAGAAGTTCAGAAGCAAGTGGACATTTGAAATATAATATATAAAAAGATAATAAAGTAGATATCTAATTTAGTGCGCACGACGCGTTTCTGGAATAACATTAATCAGCTACGCTCAAAATGGAAAGATTGGAAAGCCAAATAAGTCTTTTGGAGCAATAAAACTAACAGTCCAAAATAAGATAGACACAATCGTCCAGGATTACCTATGTCTGAGGGAGGAGAATCTTCGTTTCATTAATAATTACATTATTTAGGAACTGAACATTTCGATAAAAATATATCTAATAAATCATGCCAATGCCGAAGCAAAATATATATTAGTTTTCGGTCTACTAGAATTATTCCAAATGGTGAACATCGTTTTCGTTAAAGACACACATCGGACATGTGTAATACTAATATAAAATACGTAACAGTTCAATACAATGCCTATTTTCTGTCGATTTTAGCAGCCATAGGTGAAATTAGAAGAAGTAAGTCGAAGGACAGACAAAACAATGATCAAATGAAACAAATGCTAAATGACAATAAAAGGCCCACAAACCAATACGCATAACGTTAAATATTGAACTCTATCTGAGATATCCTTTATTTTAAATTAAAGTGGATAGGTGTGATCAAAATAGTCACCAAGATGTGAATTATACAGTGAAAGGACATTTATATTAAGGAACATAAATGGAAAGAATAGTTTGTTCTTCGTTTTTCATGAGAAGTTTCCTCATGAAGTCTGCTTCATATGAATAAGGATACTAGTCAGTATCTGTAAAACGGTTTGTGCAAGATGTGTTCAGTGATGTATGATTTACTTCCTGGTACTGCTCTACATTTTAGTGAGAGTTTGTGTTTTCCGAGCTTTTGTTTTCTTTTGTCGTTGTGTTTATGCTGTTGATTTATTATTGTTATGTTTATTTTTGTATGGGGTCGTCCTTATACTAATACTAATTTAGATATCTAACTTACTGCTTATAGCGTGTTTCTGGTATGCGAAGAGTTTCAAGATACCAAAGGGGTAATCAGATTCCATAAATCGAAGCAGGAGAGACAACACAATGGCCAAAAGAAAAAGTACAAAAGGACAAAAACGATCTACAAAACATACATATAAAACTAAAGATCGAATTACACGAATCCTAATAATCGTGTACTCTCAAAGCCAAAACATTGGAAATCCTAATAATTTGGGGTCAATCAATCCAATGGGCCTAAGCAAGATAGCCAAATATCACCTCGTCATATAAATTACAATATGTAATAAACATGGCTAACATCATTACTGTCTTAATAATAAATGACAGTGATATTTAGAATTTTGATTATATAGTCGATGTACCAATATATGAGCAGATGTTCTTGTACAATCAGTGCCTATCACTACTGATGTTGTGGGCTCGAATCTCGATTAGGGCGAGGTGTACAACATTAAGTGAGAGAAAAGAATTGTCAGTGACTTGCGACAGGTAAATGGTTTTCTCCTGGTCCTCTACCAATAAAACTTACCACCACGATATAGCTAAAATATTGTTAAAAGTGGCGTTAAAGACAATCAAACCAAACAAAACCAAACCTATAGCTACTGTAAGTATAACCCATATTTCTATCATTACATAAATATGTATTACATGTCTGTAATTTTATCCAAACACGACATTGGATTACTTCTCTTAGTATATATTCTACTCTGCTGTCTCTTATTGAGCCAACATTTGATTCATTATCAATGTTGGCTTTGGCTGTTTTTAATGCCATCCCTTTTTTGTTGTAAGGAGCCTCTCCAAATTTTAGAGGGAGTATTTTACTTTATCTGTTATACAGTCTCATATTCTTTGTTTCACTGTTATTATTATTTTCATACTCCCAGTTGCTGTATATATGTACATATTTCTTTGTTTGTTTTTTCGTCATTTAATAAATGATATAAACTGGAGATTGTATTCACTTTTGCCCTTATCAAAAAACCTAGTGGAGTAGCGTGTCTTGAATAGCTTAGGGTACATTGTCTCACGTTAATGATCTCTATGAAAACTTGGTGCAATATAAATATGTATTACATGTCTGTAATGTTATCCAAACACGACATATGATTACTTCTCTTAGCATATATTCTACTCTGCTGTCTCTTATTAACACGGTTTTGCGACTACATTTTAGAAATGTTCTTAAAGTGGTATTTTAAATGTTGCATTTAATTATATCAGCTGGGAATTGTAAATTTCAACAATAAATGCATCTTATTAGCCATGTCAGCAGCAGAAATACTGACTGCTGGACAGATGATACATTCGTTCTTGAATTAAATTGTGTATGACTCTTAATATGTATGAGTTCGCCGTCAGTTTTAAACGTGATGTTTTCATCTTCTCTTGGACACTTACATGCAGAAGTAAAAGTTTGTTCCAAGAACTTGACCATACTTTAAATCTACCAGTTACGATCAAGATGATTAAAGCCAAATGTTAACAATATCCCTACAAAGTCAACATTTGTGGGGGACCGTCGTGATTGTGATCGTATGGTAGTTGGATTTACAACTACCTGTGTAATCAGTGCCTATCACTACTAAAGTTGTGAGCTCGGATCTCGTCAATGGCGAGGTGTACTCGATACAACAATATGTGATAAAGTTTGTCAATGCCTTGCGACAGGTCGGTGGTTGTCTCCGGTTTTCTCCACCAATAAAACTGACCGCCACGATACAACTGAAATATTGTTGAAAGTGGCTTTAAACACCATAAACCAAACTTTTGAGTAATATATTGGAAATCATTGAATGACACAAACGACGAAAACTGAGCACGATTCTGAACTCTCGTACTCAATCATGAGGAATCATACAGTGTATGACATTCAAGTGAAGCACGTAATGAAGTGGTAGAGGGGAACTTATAAACTATTGACGTGACATTTCAGTGAGATATCAACCAATCCAGGTTACGATTGTGGTTTCATGTAGGTATTGTACGAATTTGCAAGTTGTTGTTTTTTTACCATCATTTTATTTTGTGTGTGTGTTTTTATTTTATTTTAATTTTTATATTGCGTTACGTCCCAAAAAAATTAGTTTACATTATTGTGACCTTAGCCGATTTCGCTATTCTGTTTCGGCCATTTGGGGGGGGGGGTTGTTTCTTTGTTTTTTTTTCTTTTTTTTCTTCCAAATATTTTGAAATTAGATTTCTACGGATTTATTGACCTTCGGTGATTTATATGTTGTACGCATACATATTATTGCGTAAGCTTTTATGTGAGGGTAGAAAGTTTACTCACATATTATAGAAAATACTTAGATGATCGCATCACTTCATTACAAGGGGACGTTTTGGTCCATAGAACCAGCTTAGCGCCGCCACTTCTTATTGGAGTGTATGTACCAAGCGAGGGAAATTCAGAAATCATATATGTGTGTGTTAGGGGTATTCATTCTGCTTCATCTACGATTTTTCGGTTGGATATTGAGTTTTTGAACTGTGGGTATTTTTTGTTTTTTTTGTTTTTTACACATAGTATCTGTATAATCTATATAATCTAGATCATCCAAACCTTTTTATTTGGATGATGTCAAATGATAATCCTGTTTTTTTGTCTACATTTATTGAGTATTTAGATAAAAACTTTTTATCAAGAAAAGGAAAGCAGATTATTTAGAGTAAAGAAGACTATAATTATTTTTAATGATTTTTAATATAATAAATATAGTCATAAATAGTATCCTCTTTGTGGCTGACTGACTCTTTTCTCCGTATTATTTCCCTTTGTTTTCTTTGTGTTAGCTGTCTCCTTTGGATCACAGTATTCTCTGATTTTAAAAAGAAATCTTAGTTGCAATGAAAGACCATGCTCTCACATATCTAATCTGCCGTGTTGAGATTCTGATGCGGCTGACCCAACCGAGCCGGTGTGTACCAGAAGTCGGTGTCAGTGACCAGTGATATGTAAAAGCAGTTAATCAGACCTTGATGCCAACATATCTGTCTGAGTGACCTGACCGAGCCGGTATGCACCAGAAGTCAGTGACATGTTGGGACCAAGACTGATAAAAATACTAGCAAGGACCTGCGTCTGAGTACGATATATTTACCCAGAAAGTTGGTTGTGTGAGACCCCTTCTAGAATAAGATAAGATTACTGTGATCATAAAAGCTCAATTATTACGAAATTTGGGATTTTAGTAAAAGACTAAAATATCCCCCAACAACTGAAAAATCAAAGGAGACAGAAATCAATATGGTGGTTGGGACGGGTGGTGGTTGTTCAGTTCTATTCCTTCCGATTCCTTCACAGTAAATAGCGTAAATGACTGTGCATGTTTCAAGACAAACAATCCTTTAACTTACTGGAAATGCTGACATGTGAAAAGGTCGGGTTACATATCTTCAATATTTAGCAGAAACAAATGTTATGGTTTTTCTACATCCCCCCGTACTGCAACATGTTTTTAGTATAAACAAAATAAAAGTAATGAAATGTATTGATAAGAACGCCCAAGCTGTGATGAGGTACAAATGTCTTTGTGTGTTATAAACTAAATTTATTACATAAATTCAAATTTATAACACAAGACGAAATTGAGATGACATTTATGTAAAGCATAATAAATTCATCAAATTACAATATAAAACAAATACTAATCTAAAATATGTAATCTAATCTAAATATATCTAATCTAATATACAACTTTTTGGCGTTTAGCTGTCTCCTTTGGATCACAGTATTCTCTGATTTTAAAAAGAAATCTTAGTTGCAATGAAAGACCATGCTCTCACATATCTAATCTGCCGTGTTGAGATTCTGATGCGGCTGACCCAACCGAGCCGGTGTGTACCAGAAGTCGGTGTCAGTGACCAGTGA
>MJUT01039632.1:163214-199487 GCA_002080005.1 Gigantidas platifrons
GGGACCAAGACTGATAAAAATACTAGCAAGGACCTGCGTCTGAGTACGATATATTTACCCAGAAAGTTGGTTGTGCGAGACCCCTGCTAGAATAAGATAAGAATACTGTGATCATAAAAGCTCAATTATTACGAAATTTGGGATTTTAGTAAAAGACTAAAATATCCCCAATCAGATGTATACAATATACGAAAAAAAATGAGAATATCGGAGACAGCTGAACCCCAAATGAAGGATAAATTGAATCCATTGGTATATGAAAGCTAGGCACAGCTATATGCAATGTACTAGAAGATCTGCAAAGCATATCTATAAATTTGAACAAAATCAGATGCCAAATGCTGCAAGAGTCGTGCTACCGGGCCGTTCCTTTGTTACTTATCTTATTAATCTTTCTACCAAAGTCAGTAGACTGCATCATTATATTAAACTCTCGCAGGGGTGTGTAGAAGACTTACACATGTGGTTATTATTTCTTAAACAGTGGAATCATGTTTCTTTCTTTTACGATAGTAAATTGACACATGCGAACAATTTAGAATTGTACACAGATGCAGCCTCTAACTTTGGTTTCGTAGGTTACTTTCAAGGAAAATGGTTTAGTGATTCATGGCCGCCAGAGTTGCAACATACCCTTGAATCTGAAATGTCAATGGCCTTTCATGAACTTTATCCTATAGTTGTTGCGGCTGTGTTATGGTGACATTTTTGGTCTACTAAAAGAATAGTGTTTTATTGCGACAATGAATCTACAGTACACATCATTAATAAAGGTCGCTCTAAAGTGACAGACATTATGAAACTGATGCGCAAGCTGACTTGGTTGGCTGCCAAAAACAATTTTACTATTTACAGTGAGCATATTGACGCCTTTAAACAAATAAATATTAGGAAGGATCAATATCATCTATTTTGTTTGAAGTGGAGAGATTTATATTATTATTATACAAGACTATGTTTTGGTTCCAGATCTTCTCCTTATATTTTCGATACTTTGTCAAGGGCGATATGTTGGATTGCGGAAAATAATTATGAAATTCCCATAATTTTTCATTTATTAGATGACTTTTTAACGGTACAACCATCGAACACTTCTGGCCATAACACTATGGCTTTATTAACTATGATATTTAATAGACTTAACATTCCAATATCGGAGAAAAAGACTATTGGACCAACCACATGTTTAGAATACCTCGGTATTATTCTAGACATCGAAAGTATGGAAGCACGACTACCAGAAGACAAAGTTTCAAGGATAATTGACTTTATTGAATCCTTTTTAAGAAAACGGTCAGTCAGGAAAACTTAGAAGTTTAACGTATTTATCTTTAGTCGAGCGCCTAAGATCATTAGAGTCATTAACATTAGTTTGGCGTTTTCTAGTAGATCTTGGTATGTAGCTCATGTTGATTAAAATTGATTTTAAAGAAATGGAAAACAAAACAAAATTTCAGTTATATTCCTTTCGTAAATAGCGTAAATGACTGTGCATGTTTCAAGACAAACAATCCTTTAACTTACTGGAAATGCTGACATGTGAAAAGGTCGGGTTACATATCTTCAATATTTAGCAGAAACAAATTTTATGGTTTTTCTACATCCCCCCGTACTGCAACATGTTTTTAGTATAAACAAAATAAAAGTAATGAAATGTATTGATAAGAACGCCCAAGCTGTGATGAGGTACAGATGTCTTTGTGCGTTATAAACTAAATGTATTACATAAATTCAAATTAGTGTGAATGATTGTAAATGTTGATGTATGAATGATCTTCATGTTGTTGATTAATATGCCCATTTTGGGCCCTATGATTAGGAAATAAAAAATGCTTATTCTTATTCTTATTCTGTACTGATCTTTTAAAACCAATCTGGGATGATTTATCATTCTGTAAACAAAAACGATTTTATTGTTCTATTGTTATATTTCCCACACAATTTCACCTTTTTACGTCAGTTTTGGTAATCCACAGTTTTTGTGATGAATTATACAAATAAAATAGCATAGTGTACTGCTTATTTATTGCATGGGGAAAAAAACAAACAAAAGGAGATACGGTTCACTGCTGCTCGATATATTCTCTGACGCAATTGGCAAGCTTATAAATGTTTAATACAATGGATAAAGCACTGGCGGTTACAATGTTCACGTTTCAGTTTGAAATAAGGGGAAATTTTGCTTGTTGAAGATAGAAAAAAATGTAATAATAACGTAGATATCACATATTTAGTGCCTACTGAGTGGATGATACCCTTGGGTCCACTATTAGTCCACTAGCAGAGGTATCTCCCTGGTGACAATGTGACAGTAACAAATATCTGATATTTATATTAGTACGCATGATATGCTTCTGGGATAACCTTCATCAGGTACGCTAAAAGTCAAAAGATTAGAAAGCCAAATAATCTAAAGTTTTGGAAGCAATAAAACCAAAGGGCCTAAACAGGATAACTAAAGTAGGATATGGTCACATTTCTGTATTCAACATGTGGTTTTCTATTTGTAGCAAGTAATTTATACTTGCGTTTTGACGCATGTAACAATCTTTATTTACTCTTACTGGTGTCCAACGCGATGTCCACGTAAGATAATGTTCG
Organism: Gigantidas platifrons; assembly: GCA_002080005.1. Lineage (NCBI taxonomy): Eukaryota > Metazoa > Mollusca > Bivalvia > Mytilida > Modiolidae > Gigantidas > Gigantidas platifrons. The sequence goes on from MJUT01039632.1 coordinate 165,816, forward strand.
AGTCGCTTAGCAGCAAGACAAGTGTCACTAGTTGATCAACAACTGTTGACCCTTCCGGAGTACCTGAGCTCATCCGCGGTTTTTAATCTTTAGTTTTCTGCAGTGTTTTGTAGACCAATGTTTGTTCTTTTGTTCTTCTTCTTTCTACCATACATCGAATGTCCCTCGATTTTCGGATTCTGATTACACATTTGGTATCTTCAAACTTTTTTTCTAGCAATCATCTACTACACGTTGTTTTCATTTCGTGTGCATTTCTAAGCTGATCGCCACAATGGCAGCTTAGATTCTTACTATACTGTAGCACATTTATTTCAATTACAGCTGATGATGAGTTATCATAAATGTTTATCTTTTACTTTGGGTTACCATGAACATTATGTAATTGTTTGTTGTACTTACAACTTCTGTGTCATAAATGCACTTCCCGTTTTTTTCCTCATTCGTGACTTATCAGCGGGTTTGTAACTGGAGCAACGGGTGACACTAGTGGATCAGGAACAACTTACACTTCCGGGGCACCTGTCCTTCTTCGATTTACTGATTCTTATTACTCCATTGGTATCTTCAGATCTTGCTTAAATATATTATGCATAATATTAAGAACTATAGCATTCTTTGTAATCACACTGTTCGCTCGGTGAAATGTGACGGTTGGCATGGTACTCAGGTATGAAAAACGCTTGATTGACCTCATCATTTCACCAAGAGGGGAGTTTTATGCTTTTAAAACTAGATTAACGCGGACTGTTTTATTGAAGTGCCTGTATCAAGCCATGAAAGTGCATGTTCATGCAATTGTGTTAACGATATCGATTTTGCCTCGATGACTCGATAATGACGTTTGAATTGGCACAAACGTGAAGCTGTGAACGATTTAGTGAATCCTGTCTCTGTCCTGGATTTTGAAGAGTTCGTGTTATTCTGAGGTTGTGATTCTTTTAATTTTTTTTTTTCTTTGGCTTTCCAATCTTTTGATTTTGACGTACATGATAAAGGTTATTTAAGAACGACTCACTAAATTGGATAATATTTAGGCATGTAATTCGTCTATTTTCCCTAATGTTCCAAAAACCTGAAACATATAAAATCCAAATAAGCGTGTTGCAATGCAACATTACTCGATGATAGCATTTCTTATCTTATGTCCCAACCAACAATTAATTAGACATTGACCCCTAGGTCAGAGGTCATTTGGACAAAAGGGATATAATATATTTTATGGTGATCAATAACCGATCATTCATTAATGTTATTATGATCACTGAGGCCATTTATGGGGTACAGAAGCTAAGCCACATCAATGACATTGTATACTATATGCATCCTATTATTTTCCACTGCAATATTCAACATTTTCAATTGTTCATGTCATTAAAAAAAAGTGGAAATATTTTAGGTCGCATTGAATATAAGAATTATTTACCCCTGTGTATGCTCCCCGGTATGGTGGAGAATTTACTTTACACAATTCTACTGTGAATGGTTGTGACAATATATATGTTACTAATGATCATGGTATAATCTAAGTCACACATTATTGTGAATTTCAGGATTTTTTTTTCTTTTGTGAACATTATGACAATTTAACAAGTTTAAAATTATATAACACATTATAAAAAGGTAAGTCTTTGCATATTAAGTTAATAAAATATTAGATATATTATCATAAATAGAAACAAGTAAATAAAGACAGATTGTGTACCTTAAGTAACAAAAAAATAGCAGTATCTGTCGATTTTTATCTTGGTCAGAATATTATGAGATCACAAAAAATCACAATTTTAAAATGTGCACATTATCGTAACATTATTGTAAGATATATAAAGTGTTAATTTAGAAGCTAACTTAAACAAAACGTGTGACCTGTAACCTACTATTAAGGAAATAAAAATGTAAATTGTATTCTACTTATGATTTCACAAACAAATGTTTATTTTTTTTTTATTTATTAAAGTTATTAAAGATATCTGCTTCAAAAATAAAATCCCAAAGAAAAAAGAATATATTATAGACTAGTACAACTTTTCATTTTGTATTTTTCATGTTCTTATAACAACAAAAAGACACCAAACAAAGATTTTCCCTTTTTTATTTCCCTGTTTAAAAGTTTTTTTATTACCTGATATGCATCGAATAAAAATTATTTGGGTTTAACCATCAAATACTTGTCATATTAAGAATAGCTTGAACTTCTTTTAGATCGATCACGTAAGTAGAATATCGAGTTCAATCGATTATTAACTTAAACTTAACTTGATAAGTGGTTTTATTTAGATCGATATATTATGATGTGGAAAAATCATGAAGTAAATACGGTTGTTTCGAATCATGTCAATTCCGACCACTTTCCGTTTTTTTCGTGTCTTGAAGTCTGAAAGGTAAGGCAGACGATTTCCGATGTTTACGCTATTACTGTGACAGCGTCAGCATATCATAGTCGTAGATGCGGTAGATTATAAGTAAATACTGGTGTTCGGTACCCCACTATCTGTCTGATATCAGTAATATATAAAGGCAGATCGTTTTCCTTTCATGACGCCGACAGCAGCAAATAAAGAAAGAAAACAAATTTGATTTTAAAGTAGTAATTGTCTGTGCATTGAAGTCTTTGATACAAATAAGATAATTTAATTGATATCTGTCTTTTACAGAAAATGTCAAGATTTTTTAAGTTGAGAATCGAACGTTAAAACGGCACATATCGATTTGTTGTGTACATTGACACCGGAAGTCCAGTGCTTTACATTCCATCGAAATCACGTGATCTGGCGGATGAAAATAACGGAAAGGAAATGATTGGAAACAACCGTATTGCGTTCGGTTCCGTAGCGATAAACTACAAACATGTTTAGAATAAAATGGCGTGAGCAAATTCATCGTTAATGACAAAGTCAAGTTCTTCATAGTGTTAATGACAAAGTCAAGTTCTTCATAGTGTTAATGACAATCGGTTGTAAGCCGATGTAATTTTTATCTACGATATCTTAATTGGTCTAAATGCAAAAACAACTTATAATTCAATGCCTAGGGTTACAAAAAAGTGTGATAATCTTAAATTCATGACATAATTAGAAGTGTATTATCATTTCTGGAATCCTGGTTATTTTTTATGTTATATTTGGTACCTTATTATCGCTTTGGAGCAGAATAATACGAACTAATTCGGAAAGACAGTTATAATGCTTCAATTTGATTGTTATCACGACATACTTAATTACGTCCGGGACTAATGTATCCTCGATCGCATATGGTAGTTGGATTTACCTCTACTAATGCTATCAATATTTACTCGATGCAACTTGTTTTTGATAATTGTTGGCACTGACTGCCGGAGCACCTTAGTTCAACCCCGGTATTAAATGTGGTTCTAGTGATTTAATCATTACTATTCTCTGTAGTGTTTTGTAGATTGGTATTTGGCCTTTCGTCATTTTGTTTTCTTTGCCATTGTATTGTCTGTCCTTTTTCGATTTACGGCTCCTGAATACCCGTTTAGATATTTATAAGGCTTTCTAACCCCGGTACTCTGTTTCCCCCCCAACCAATAACACTCAAATCCATGGTATAAATGGACTTTGTGGATAGCGTCAATCAAACACATCCCTTTACATACCCGTCAAACGTCTTGTACCTCAAGATTGTCATTAACATGGTATATATTTACAACTGTAGGTTTGCAATAGACATTAGTTATTTTGAGGTGTACTCGATGACACAATTGTTACAATTTATACACAAATATAGGGCACAACAACATCATGTTGCAATACCTACTCATATGTAGATCCTACACTTGTTAAACGTCCATCAATGTATAACTGTATATTACTAGGGATTTAGGGTCAAGTGTCATTTATGATAACCATTGATGGCCATCAACTAGAAGAGAATTACACCACGCATTTCCGCATATTTGTGTCACTTCCCGATCAATTGACTTTTCTTTTGACATGATGGTAATGTTCATCACCATTTTAACGTTTGTTTTTGACTTTTTCAAAACGGAACAAACTATTAATAATTAGTCTTAAGCGTTTTTGTTTGTATCCATACTTATTCAATTGATTACATTTCAAGATCAATTTACTGAGGCACGTGGTACTCCATCTTTAGTTTTTTGTGTATGTTTTGTAGATCGTTGTTTGTCCTTTTGTCGTTTTTCTTTTGATCATTTTGTTGTCTGACCTCCGATTTACGGATTCTGATGGACTCCTTGGTATCTTCAAACTCTTCTTATATAGTATATAACTTATGTCCATTGCAACAAATCAATATAAGTTGCTATAACTTGTTTCCGAATCCATATGATTAATTTATAAAGATGTAATTGATGTATATATTGTTGCTGTAATTTATTTATTTATTTATTTATTTATTTATTAAATTCTTCAATTTAAGTAACACTTTAATACTTGGTCAGTACTTTTACAAGTCATGGTTCAAATAGGTTTCGTTAGAAGAAGAATCAGTGAGGGGTGGATAAGAACGATACTTTACGACAAAAGAGTTGATTTCAATTTTCTCATTGTGAACTTTCCATATATACGTAGCAACATTCCAGCAACACCTGCATATGGAGTATATATCTCTCAGTTGATATGATATTCCAGAGCTTGTGGTTCCTATCAGGAATTTATTGATTGAGGGTTGCTGCTAACAAGGAAGCAACTGAACCAAGAGCGAGTTCCTCTTGGTTCAGTTGAAGTCATCACTTCGAAAGTTTTACGGTCACCACCATGATTTGGTTGACCGGTATGAAATATGTGTCACAAATGACCACGGATATGTTCCACTTGTCGTAACCACTTCTCGATCCTTTCCTCATTCATGACTTATCACCTGGCTTGCAACTAGAATAACACGACGGGTGCCACTAGTGGAGCAGGAACTGCTTACCCTTCCGGAACATCTGAGTTCACCCCCGGTTTTTACTCGATCTTTAGTTTTATGTGTATGTTTTGTAGATGGTTGTTTGTCCTTTTGTCCTGTTTTTATTTGGTCATTGTGTTGTCTGTCCTTCGATTTACGTATTATGGTTACATCTTTGGTATGTTCAATCTCTTCTTAGTTTAACGTCGCGTTGTATGGTTTAAACGTTTAACTCGAAAAACCGTCGTATAAATATTACTTAATTGATTTGTTTTTTTTTTAAAGATTTAGATTTTTCACTCAATTTGGATCTTTATTAAGGTGTTATACACTTCCTTGATTTTTTTTAATTTACAATCCAACCTAACTAAGCCATAATTTAACATTTAAGGTTAATTTAATATCTAATATGGACATTTCAAGGAGTTCCTACGTCATGAAAATATTATTAAAAATAATGTCCCCCTCACAGGAATAGATGACATAAACTGATTTTGGCACTTTAGGGTTCTTGCTCCCACAATTTTTAAATTATTTGGCTTGCCAATCTGTATACTTGGAGCATAACTGATGACCTTTATTCCACAAAAGGGTCGTGTCTACTTAATTGTATATCTACGGACTGCATTGTTTATAATTCATACATTAGACGCTACTTTATTGCGATCTGTTACATTTATAAAAAAAAAAATTCTACTCCATTTCTTGTCACTTATAAGTCATCTTCATTCATTCATTGTTCTGTCATCAGGATAAACAACATATATTCGTTCATACGTGCCCTTCATATTTTTTTCGACACAAATACATTGTATGCTTGTTACAAGCGGATTATGTGTACTGGTGAGTATTTCCTTTATAATGTATTTCTGATTGTTTTTATGTATGAAATGTGTTGACTTCTCATGGCATTGTGATTTCATTGGTCAATACAGGTGTTCCAGTTTCTCATGGATCGTAGATGGAAAAGATACATGATTTCTCATAGACGGGAATTATGGCAGGTGTCGTTACTGGGACGATGTATGCTTTACCATTCTGAACACGTGTTTTATCACTCTCAAATGTTGTAGTATTTGTCAGAGCTATTGTTCATTAGTTTTGGTTTACCTTTTGTTGATAATGGAGCAGGAATTTCCAACTACAATGTATCCCGGAGCACCAGATTTAACTCTCGATTTTAGTGGGGTTTTGTTGCTCTAACTTTAATTTTCTGATCATTGTTTCAAACATTGATAATGATTTGCGGTTTTTTTTCCTGGCCATTGCATTGTCTGTTATTCAATTGACGGCTTCTGATTAGCCCTTTGCTATCTTCAAACATCCAAGCATTATTGTTGTTTGTATTGTTTCCAGGTCGACCCTATCACTGGTAAATCTCTTCCGACGTCGGTACTCTGTATTACTGGGCTTACGTTTGTAAGCTTCGTGTGGACACGTTTAACTTAAGACTTTCAAGAGACCACAGTGGTCACGATCATATTGTAGTTTGATTTATCTCTATTCAAGTAGTCAGTTCATATCATCCATGAAGCTAGTTGAATTAAAATCAAAAATAGATAATGCAATACTGTTAAGTTAGTTTTATTTAATCCAACTTTCTGCATAACTTTGTCAGTGACTTGTGAGAGGTTAGCATATCGATACTACACCAGGGGCGCATCCAGGATTTCAAGTTAGTGGGCACAGTCAAAATAATCGCGCCGAGCGGAGCGGGACGTGAAAATTTTTGGGATATTTCGTGTGAAAAATCACGATTTTACGCAAAAAAATCATATTTTTTTCAATTTTAGGGGGGCGCACGCAGGTACCCCCCCCCCCCTGGATCCGCCCCTGTACACGGGTATACCGTTATCAGTCACCAATTAACAGAACAACTGTTGATAGTGGTGTTAAGCTACATATGCTCTATCATAATAGTGGGTCCCTGTTGGGTGTGGATATTAAAACAATAGAAGTTTTCGCTTTACTATCATGGTACGGTAGGTTGGCTAATTGTGTTCGTAAGCGCATGTTCTCGTCATATTCTCTATATTTGTGTAGCTCTGGCACAATTGCAAGCAACGTCTCCTTAGAACTAGTTCTCACAATTAATATACAACAACAAATGTACAAGTATATATAATTAAACACTGGTTTTTGTGGGGTCTTTATTGCTGATCTTTCTACTTTCTAGTGTTGTCCTATTATGTGTCTTTGAGTTCTGAATTCTGTGTTATGATTTTCGCATAAATACTATATTCGGTTCGTCTTTACCTGGAGTTGTTTATAGGAGGGTTCGTATCTTATTTACCATAGTTGTGTTTGTTTGCGTACAGTGCTGTCCAACACATATGGTGTTGTGTCTTTTGTTTTGTTTTTCTTCGTTCTGTGTCTTGTGTACCCAATGTTGTCAATTTCTCTGGATTGTCCATTCTTGATTATCCTTTCAGTTTTTCTTTAACATTTCTTTTATTACTCTCAAATCTTTCCATTTTCTATAATCTTACATCAAATTCTTTCTCGATAGAGCTATGATAAATGCACGTAATAGTTTTTCTTGAATAAAAAAAATCACAATCACAAAAATTACCAACAAGATTTTTATCGGACCTGACCATATGAGTAAATACGGCGAGTGTCTTATAAGAAACAACAACTAGTTGCCGTACACCCCCATTTTTGTGGGGTTCGTGTTGCTCGTCCTGTTTTCTCTGTTGTGTTGTTTGCTTTGCTTTGTTCTGTCTTCATGTAAATAAAGTTTATTAAATTATTACAATGTATTAAAATAACAAACTATTTGTATTAGGTTTAAAGAAGACACAATATTAAACTTGCACATTTATATACAAAAGCTGTATTAAAAACGATGTTCACTTCGTCTTTACCCACCAGTTGTTTCTCGGACGGCCCATGTCTTATTAATGTTATTTGTGTTATAAATGGCATATTGTGCTGTGTATTTGTTTTGTTTTTCTTCGTCTTGTATGCCCGTGTATAGTCTTGTATGCCCGTGTATAGTCTTGTATGCCCGTGTATAGTCTTGTATGCCCGTGTATAGTCTTGTATGCCCGTGTATAGTCTTGTATGCCCGTGTATAGTCTTGTATGCCCGTGTATAGTCTTGTATGCCCGTGTATAGCCAGTTTCTCTGGATTGTCTATTTTTGATTGCCCCTTCGGTATTCTCTAACGTTTATTGAAAGTGACATTATCTGCCAAAATAGTAAATTTTTGTTACCCATAAAAACTATCAGATATGATTGATGCCTTAATAAAACGTGTTTCTGTAACTTATAAATGTTATGAAATGTACGCGCATCGGGGAAAAAGGGTGCAAATGCTCGTGTTTTGAGATCGATCAAGAAATGGACGCCATCTTATTAATTATCAGCATTGTTTACGAAGTTTGCCGAATCGTCATTAAACCAGTACAATAATGCACTTATTTCTTATTTTCTGTGAATCTGCTGTTAGTTGGCGTTAATTACGGATAAAGAACCACGCAAGTTTGCAGTTTTAATAAGCGACAAAATACAAATTATTCGTTTTTACCTGTCACTAGTAAGGTCACTTTAGCTTGCATACGGAGAAAGCGATGTAAATTTTTTTGCTTGCAAGGCAATAATCAATCAAAGGTAATTTTCGTTCTCAAAAGGCGGAAAGTGGTACGATAAGCTGCTTAATGTGAAATAGTTACCTTTATTTCATCATTTTAAAGCTATTTAAAACATAATTGTTTTGGTCATAATCGTAGCTAATGCCTTTTTAATATCTTCCGTAAATGGACATAATAATAATGTACCGTGTTTTACTAACATCGAATTTCAGAAAATTGATATAACATAGATATTCGTGATGTATTTGTCGGTTGAACTTTGACTTCGAACTTTGATCCTTGGTAGATATCACATGCCTTTCTGTTTACTGAGGCAAAGACATGAAGATTATGTCAAACATATCGCATACTCTTACATATCGAAATGCTATGCATGTGAATGTTTGTCTGTTTTTATTAATCTCTAAGAAATGGTGTGGCCCACTATTAAATCAATTATTTATACTTAATTATTTAATAACAATTCACTGACGTCAGCGAATCTACCCGACGGCAAACTGAAATTCAGAAATGATATATTGCTATCGGAAATGACATATTGTTATCATGTTAATTTGAAAACTCAAAATATAATTATCAATTACAAAATTATACATAAAACATAAAACTGTTTCATACAAGATGATAGCATTTAAATTGAATGACATCCTAACGATGTTATCAATGGGAAACAAGTCATTCATAAGCGATCATTAAATCGGGACTGACGGCGCTCGTTTTTCATTATATTTTTTCTACTAAACCGTTTCCTATAAATAACGTTTCTACAACCCAATCATCCATGTCAGTAATGATTATGTGAACATTTAATGAAATGGTGTATAAAACAAGATGGATGACCTCATTTAATCAGTATCGTCACGAAAATTCCATTTGCACGTGTTCAGTACTCTATCAGTCTTAACTAAAATTGGATCTGCAATAGCCCCCCTTTTATCTGATATGTCGTGCATCAGGGGAGGGGGTGCAATTCAAGATATAATTCTAATTAGATTAGTACTCTATAAACAATGATAAAACTAACTCGTATGCAAATTTCCATTCGCTATGAATAGACTATGCGTTTTAAAAGTTTTTAAAGAGTTATTTCCCTTACGACGAGCAACATACATGGTACCCCGTAAAACAAGAGCAATGGAAGGAACATCAACTGGGAGAATATATTGTTCCTCATCAGTAGATATTTGAATCTTGTAGAAAATCAGAGAAAATTTTTTTAATAGCAAACAGAAAATTCACAAGGTGTTACAACATTAACATTTTGAACATATCTGCTTTGCTTTCTTTGTCCAAATTAAAGGGATATAACTCTTATTAAACGTATAATTGTAAAACCAAAGTCGGAAATGTGTCACGGTTTTTTTTGGGTTTTTTTTTTAAACAAATGACGCTTTCGTCTTCTTACGTATCTCTGGTTTTTTCGTAAGCTTGTATGCAAACTACATACATGTAGATATATAAATCGATCTAACTTTGAAAATAACACATCAATCAATACGATTATTGTTAGTATATACAACATATATTATTGAAGGTGACAAGTTTGCCTTGGGGAAACCTGAAAGAGAGAGAAAAAAACTACATATTTCGCGTGGCCATAATAAAAGTGATTAACATGTAATTTCCTTTAGATAATCATGTGTGGACATTTTTTTTTACATGATTGACATGTCGTGGATTTTTATCATTCCGATCTCGCGAGATTTTGAATAATCGCTCATAATTGAATTTAGCAAGTCATAGTATTATTATAGTTTAATTTTAAACTCCAGCTTGTTTTTACCAAGAACACCCATGTTTTTTTTTTAAATATGACAGAACGGCTGAAATATCAGAATGACTAGTTACCTCTTATTATATTGAATGGCTTCTATTTAAATTCATTAGAGTTGAACCTCGTTGTCACGAACTCACTTGTCTGGATAAATCGGATAAATCGAATATTTTGTCGGTCTCTGTCAAATTGCCGTTGACTTGATGCATTTTTACCTTTGATAAGTCTACCTCTTTTGTGTCGAATTCTCGGATAACTTGAGATATAATATTGATCACTAGAAATTAAAATAACGTACATTTACTTGGAAAGTCGAGCTCTCGTATTTTCTAAAAAAAAATAAATAAAAAAAATAAAAAATAAAAAAAAACAACGATATACCGTCTTTGACAAACATTTTCGGACACTAAAACATCTTATGGTGTTACAATATTTAATTATTTCATTTAAATTATTTTACAATGAAAACTTTAGAAAACAACAACAAAAATTTCGAAAACAATTCTTATTAAGAGGATCACATTTGAAAATAATTATCCAATCTAAAACGATAATCATGTGATAATTTCATATAAATATCCTATCAGGCAAAAAAATGTGTTCATCGGTATATTTTTCTGATTTTTTTTACTGTAAAAAAACATAAGCCGTCACATTAGCGGACATACTGTTTCTAGTAACCACCATTTAATCACCCTATCATGTCGGTACGTCTCTAAAGTCTGTTCCAGTTCATTTATTAATGGTCACTTAATCGAACATGTCATCATTTTTACATGTCAGACAAAAGAAATAAATATAAACTTCCAAAATTAAAAAAAATCATCAATTTTAAATTAAGATGAATCGAATTGAAAAAAAACAACACGCGATAATATAAAATGTATGAGATCAGCCTATTGCCTGGAGGGACGTGTTCCGGTATTGTACAAGCAAATTTGACAAATGAGATGTAATTACTATCTTCAATACAAATCGTACGTAACAACTGAAACATGTTTTCTTACTGATTGAAGTCTTTAATTGACTTATGTTTTGTATTCTTCCAGATTGCTGTCTCTTGGAGTAAAAACATGTCTGTCTCACACATTATCGGAACCGTTGTACTTATTTTTCACGTCATTTTAATAAATGGTAAGTTCTATTTTTTTTACCTATGTATGTATTAGTGTAGTCTGTTTGAAACTACATCTGTATATAAAAAGTACATGTTACCTTGTTTGAAACATATTTGTAATTTACAATGTCGTGCGAGTTTATGAAGTAATTTATAGAATTTACAACTGTTGCGCCACAGGAATCGGAAATTTTATCAATATGATGAGAAATACGTCATATGGGTAGTGAAGTTATGGCTTCTCGGTAAAGTGGAACTGTCAACTGAGACGATAAAATTGGGTAATGACAGGATTAGAGAAGAGAACAATGACATATAATTGCAGGAAAATGTTATTTGGTTAGAGTGTTGACAATTTTTATTAATTTTTCGGAGATTTAAAGAGCCAGAGCCGATTTCTCCAAAACGGCGTTGCATTCCTGTTCGTTTCACTCACTAGTAGACACTACGTTCGTGAAACTTCACTACCCATATGACGCATTTCTCATCATATTGATAAAATTTCCGATTCCTGTGGTTGCACTCACTCGTAAAGTATGGCTTTCACGTGATTATCAACTCCCTCCTCCCTCTGATAAACATCAGATTTTTCGCTTGGGGTGTAGGGCTGTTTTATTAAAGTTTTCACAAATTATATGCCAAAAATATATTGAAAAAAACGGGTTTTACATGTTTTTAGATCAAATTTTCAAATTTTGCCTAACATGAATGTTACAACGGCAACTGATATCATGTTTTGTAAAATTAAGTAACCATATATACGTAATACAAACACATACTGTATGTTTACCACGACATGAAAAACATAAACTGCCACACGGTCGGAACATTTCCAAAATCCAATCGTCACCCTGAACACATATACATGACCACTCACTTCAATACAAGTAGCGAGGCTAAACTACTTGTATGAGCCTAAACGTCCCCTCTTAATGAAATGATACGATCGTACAAGCGTTTTCCACACGTGAATAAAATGGCAACACTCGCCCATAACCGTGAAAACAGCGTTGTTATAAAGAAAACTTTCATCTTGAACATTATACTTAATATACCGGTATTTAATCTTTGTGATACAGAGGTTGGTTGTCATATGCATAATTTTGGTGCTATTAAAGAGAGCCCACGGCTTCAACATCATTTAAATATCTGATAGCACACAAAGCTATTAAATATATATGAATTCTAATTACCCTTTGGTATCTTCAGACGCTTTCTTCTATCATAATGCATGATAGGGAAATAACAGTCAACTTAGAAACTAAATATAATGGCCAATACTATTTTTCATAATCTGCATGCAATTGACAGAATACTTTTCGACAAAGTGTTGATATCTACCGAAAAATGTTTTCAATGACAAGATGGGACGATTCTTTAGAAAAATCTTTGACTTCATAGTTTACATTCAAAAGTCGGTGACATTATAAAAAGTCTGAATACAAACTCGGTGACATTATAAAAAGTCTGAATACAAACTCGGTGGCATTATAAAAAGTCTGTATACAAATAATATTCGTAAATAATAGTAGACCTCTTTTGTTTACTAACGTAAGTTACTACGTAATTATGGAAAGAAAATTTAATTCTGATAGTCAACAATGCCACTAATATCAACAATCCAAGCAATCACATGACACCTGAGATTATAGACCATGAAAAACACGATGTATGTCTTTCGAATTCCATATCTTGGTTTGGGACAGACATATAGCGGCTTTTAACCAGTAAATGGGGTCACAACTGTTCCCAATTGATAACTGGATCTCACATAGAAATGCAGACATAAAAAACTATTAAACAAAACCTACACGTATTCGTGTCTATCATACTATCACAAAAATGAATGACAACAAAAGCATGGACAGCATAGTAGAAGGGTCAATGAATGTTCGTAGTTAACTGACTACTAGCAAGGACACTGAAAATATGTTGGTTAAAGACCATTACTCTTATGACAAAACATATCATAACTGATACTTCCTACATATTAGTATCAATTAGTCATAAAAATTTAAATAAATTAATGGTCTTCATAGGAGACCAGAATAATATCAATATATAATGTCTGACTACCATATACGTAAATGTAAATTCACAATGTATGTTTAGCATATAGGTAAATACAAATATTTAATATTTGGCTACCATATACGTATACACCAATATATTATGTCTGCTTTTTAAGAAGTCATATAACAACATCTCGACACTATATAGCTGAAATACTGCTAAGGTTGGCGTTAAACATCAATCAATCAATCAATCAATCAATCAATAAAATCAACATAGATTTGCACAGAGCAATCGGTAAGTATTTCATTGGTACTCCCGGTACACTATACAATCATATGTATTATTCTTGTGTATATTTTGTGGTAAAGAGGTACATGACATGTCGATGAAATATATTAATTACTTTTACAAATAATAATTAATAATGCATTCAGACAATGATTTGGTTACTGATACGTTGGTTTCAAATCACCTTGGAGAGTGTCACTGTTGGATACGGAAATGCTTACCCTTCCGGCGAACATGAATTCACCCCTGGTATTTAGTGTGATGCGTGTTGCTCGATTTTTGATTTCTGTGTATTGTTTTGTAGATCATTGTTTGTCCTTTTGCCATTTTTCTTTTGGCCATTGTATTGTCTGTTCTTCTACGATTGGATTTACAAATACCTATGCAATCAGTGTCTATCACCACTAATGTTGTGAGTTCGAACCCCGTTCATGACGAGGTGTACTCGATGCAACATCATGTGATAAAGTTTGTCAGTGACTTGCGACAGGTCGGCGGTTTTTTCAGGGTTCTCTGGTTTCCGCCACTAATAAAACTGACCGCCACGATATGACTGAAATATTGTTGAAAGTGGCGTTAAGCACAATCATACAAACAAACTCTACTTAAGTGTCTGTACCACATATATATGTGTTAATGATATTGATTTTCTCTCCTTTGTTTTTATGGTTTGAGATTTGATTTTAATATTAATTTTGAAAATTTTGTAAACCAACAAAAATACAAAATCGGAGTTTCAATTTTATATGTAAGTACAAGAAAGGTTTGAAGACGCGGAAGGCCGTAAATCAGAATCACTCCGTAAATCGATGAAGGATAGATAGACAATACAATGACCAAAAGAAAAATGACAAAAGGACAAACAAAGATCTACAAAATATTACAAAGAAGACTAAAGATTGAGCAGCGACACGAACCTTTCTAAAACATTGAGACCTTTACTGTCATTGTTTCGTTAGAACTGTACTTACCAAGAATGACTCGTTTCGTCTACAAGATTGCATGAAAACAAAACCATAATGAAAATGATATATATGTTGGGAGTATCTATGTTGCATCAGTTTAAAGTTTGTAAGTGTAGGTAAATATAAAAAAAAATGTCTGATTCGTCACTTTTACAATGTAATATAAAAATACATGTGATTTTATTTGTGAAGACATTTTCTGTCATAAGAAATACACAATGCGAGTTGCCCCCCCCCCCCTCCTTTCCAAATACCAGTACACGTATGCCTTTTTAAGAAATTTTTTGAGAAGTATTTTCAAATTTATTTGTCACTGAAATAAATACAATATTGTAATGATATACTGAAGATCTATTATCTCTATATTTTTGTTTGCTTATTTCTGACCTACTTACGAAATGTATATCTACTTACGAAAGTATCGGGGTTTTTTTGTGTTTGTTTTTTTTTTTAGGCATATTTCCGACCCACTTATATTTACTTGTATCGAAAGTACCGTAGTTTTATTTATCATATACTTACTCAAGATATGTTTAATTTTACATATGTCATAAACTCGAAATGCAACAAGCCATATATCCAGGGTGTGTAATAACATGATCCGTATTACATGGGGGGTGTAATAATGTGGGCCATATTACATGGGGGTGTAATACGGATTTTTCAAAATGGTGACGGGAAATTTTGAATGAGATGAAGTATTAAGGTTTTCACTTGTAATTATAAAGTCTTTTTCTTCCCCCCTGGAATACACATTAATATTTTTTTTTTTTTTTTTTTTTTTTTTGCCCGATCAGTTTTCGTCATTAATGTATGGTTTACTTCCGTCGGCTACTGTCAAAATGGATAACGGAGTAAACATGGAAGATCCTCGTTGATGACACTGCTGGCTTCATAAATCAAATGACAACACAAGTAGGAAACTGAGTATGATCTGAAATTAATCATAAACTAGTAATTTTGAAATAACTTTTTGAAGCATGTTTTTCAAATCGCCATGATTTGACACAGACTTAAATAGTCTGTCAGCAAAAACTATCATTGCATTTTGTTTTGGAAAAAAAATGAAATCAGTTGTGTTTAACTTCTGTATTCTCAAAATGTTTATCATAGAAAATTATTTTGAAATTATAGAGTAAAAATACATTAAATTATGTTTTTATTGATACATAAATTATCAAAATCGGACTTGAATTGACTTCAGCAAGTTCAGGGTAATTGTTTGAAAAATATGAAATATATAGGGAATATTGGAATCGTACGAATACTTTAGTCCACATGTCAAAAATGCCATATAATAATCTATTATTTTATTTTATTATTATTATTTTTTTTTTGCATATTTCCGACCCACTTATAATTATTTGTATCGAAAGTATCGTATTTTATTTAGTTTTTTTTTAGTTTTTTTTTTTTGCATATTTCCGACCCATTTATATTTACTTGTATCGAAAATATCGTATTTTTTTTGTTTGCATATTTCCGACCCACTTATATTTACTTGTATCGAAAGTATCGTTTTTTTTTTGCATATATCCGACCTACTTTAATTTACTTGTATCAAAAGTATCGTATTTTTTTTTTATATATATTTCTGACCCACTTATATTTACTTGTATCGAAAGTATCGTGATTTTTTTGTTGTTGTTGCTTATTTCCGACCCACTTATATTTACTTGTATAGAAAGTATCGTATTTTTTTTTTATTATTATTTTATTTATTTTTTTTTTTTTGCATATTTCTGACCCACTTACATTTATTTGTATCGAATGTATGGTATTTTCTTTTTCTTTTTATCATATCATAGCGAAAAGCCTAAATACTAAGGTAGTTATTAGGTCCTGTTGAATGAATCAAATATATAAAACGCCCTAAGGATTAACATATACGAGTGCCTCGTTTTTGTGGTAGAATATCGTGTTCTGTGCATGTAAAATAGATCGTGTACAATGTAGAAACTCCTAATAGCTTGTTAGACGTCATATGTCGTGGATTTTAATTTATGTTCATTGAGTTGATGTGAGAGGTGATTGTTCGTTTTAATGATATTGGTGGAATTGTTGACCAACACTGTTTAAGAAAAGTTTGAGCAGCTCCTAATAGCTTGTTAGACGTCATATATTGTGGGTTATTTTTAACGTTCTATGAGTAGAGGTGAGAGCTGATAATTCGATTTGTTGATATTGGTGGAATTGTTGACCATCACTGTTTAAGAAAAGTTTGAGCAGCTCCTAATAGCTTGTTAGACGTCATATATTGCGGGTTATTTTTAACGTTCTATGAGTAGAAGTGAGAGATGATTGTTCGTTTTAATGATATTGGTGGAATTGTTGACCAACACTGTTTAAGAAAAGTTTGATCATACCAAAGGGGTAATCAGAAGCCGTAAATTGTAGGAGGACAGACAACACAATGACAAAAGGAAAAAGGACAACAGGACAAAAAATTATATACAAAACACTATGCAGTAAGACAATTGAGCAACACGACTCCCAGTAGAAATTTGCAGTGAGCTCAGGTGCCCCGGAAGGGTAGTCAGTATCCGCTCCACTAGTTGTATTCGTCGTGTTAAAAACTTTCTTTCATAACGTGTTTTATTTGTTCGTTTTAAGACATATTTCTTATTGGCCATTGTGTTGTCTGTTCTTCGATATACGGATTCTCTTTACCCCTTCCGGAGCACCTCAGTTTACCCCCGGTTTTTAGTGGGGTTCGTGTTACTCGATCTTTAGTTTTATGTGTATCTTTTGTACCTTTTCTTTTGGTCATTGTGGTGTCTGCTCTTCGATATACGGATTCTGATGACCCCTTTGGTATCTAGAAACTCTTCCCAATAGTATGTTTCATCTGCCTGTTAATTTCGGAAACTACAGAAACTACAAATATGCATCCACGTGTAACATCTTACCTGTGTTGTTGAATATTACTAATCTTATTGCTGGCATAGCTAAATTACCTTTCTGTAACTAGATTAACAAGACGGGTGGCGCAGGAACTGATTACCATTCCGGAGCATCTGAGGTCATCCCTGGTTTTTAGTGGGCTTTGTGATACTCGATTTTAGTTTTATGTGTATGTTTTTGTAGATCGTTGTCTGTCCTTTTGGTCATTGTGTTGGCTGTCCTTCGATTTACGGATTCTGATTACCCCTTTGGTATCTTCAATGTGTTTTGGTCATTGGGTTGACTGTCCTTTGATTTACGGATTCTGATTACCCCTTTGGTATCTTCAATGTGTTTTGGTCATATGTTAAAAGGGTTTGAAAATACCAAACCTTAAATCGAAACATAGACAAAACGACGACCAAACGAAACACAATGACAATGATCTACAAAACACTGCACAGAACATTAAACATTGAGTAACACTAAACCTACTATTTGTTAGACATTTAGAATTAAGTATTTAGTATATCTTTCTGAATGGGAACTGACTTTTTGCGTCGAATTTCAGAATGATAACCGGGTCCGTCGAGGCCGTGATCGTATGGTAGTAGGATTTACAACTACCTGTGTAATCAGTGCCTATCACCACTAAAGGTAAAAGGTCGAGCCCCGTTCGTGGCGAGGTGTACATGATACAACATGTGAAAAAGTTTGTGAGTTACTTACGACAGATACTCCGGTTTCCTCCGTCAATAAAACTGACCACTACGATATAGCTGAAATAGTGTTGAAAGTGGAGCTAAACACCATAAACCATAGACCAAAGCAGAACGATAACGATTTCGGTCTCATTCACCTCTGCAACAGTCTTGCTTATTTTATAGTTACTACATGTATATTTTCTATATTAAATGGTGTTTTGTCCATATAGTCTTTACAATAACATGTTTCGAATAAAAGATACGTCGCGCAGGAGTCAAACACGAGCTTCAATATATTGTGGTTTTCCCGTTTGTAGATCATCAAATTATATCTCTATATACAATAAATACACATCGAAAGTCTAGGTGCACTCGATACAACCAGCGTTTGACTCCAATGGTGATACTGAAATATTGTTGAAAATAGATTTAATACCATGCTGTTATTTAGTGATTTGCGACATGTCGGTGCTTTCACCGGGTACTCCAGATTCCTCCGTCAATTAAACTGATCGCCACAATATAGCTGAAATATTGTTGAAAGTGGCGAAAAATACCATAACCCTAACCCGATCATCTTGTATGAATTGCAATATACTGTGGTCATTTTGATTGTGTTTTTATATATTTAATTTTAGGACAGTTTGGTCGACGAATTCCATTAGGTAATTTCCCACCTGGTCCCGGTACAAGAGGGGTAGCAATTGGAGGAGCTCAACAGATTGGAAGGACTCAGTTTGGACAAGCACGTGGTTTTGGAGGAGTAGTGGGTGGTCCACCTGGAATAAATAGAGGTTTCAACCTACCAAATATACCACCACCTCCAGGATTTCAACAAATAGGCAGAAACATGGAAAATACCTTACCAATTCAACTTCGAAATGCCTTGCCTAGAAATTCGTTGGGTGGTGGTGCTGGTGGTATGAATTCAGTGTTAACTGGACGAGGATTTACAACTAGATTTGGGCCAGCACGAGGACAGGAATTAACCCGACAGTTATCTCCTGCACCCCCGGGCACGTTTGGGGGATTTGCAGGAGGAGGTGGGGGAGCAACAACTGGACAACAAAATTTCCCCGGACAAAACAGAATTCAAGGACTACCCCCCAATTTTGCTATGCAAGTGAGTCCTGGCATGGGTTTTGGACAACAACGCACAGCGGCTGCTCGTGGTGCTCGAAACCAGCCCCAAGCCGTCATGCCACGACAAATAGGTACTGTTGACATGAGTAGTATGCAACCAGGACAAAGACTAGGAAACGAACCTGCAGGTCAACCTCGACAACCTACATTTAACTTTCCTCCTCAAACCGCTCAGGCACGGCCATCTACAAATCAGTTTGCAAGAACTAGCTCATTTGCACCACAACCCCAACAACCTGCACAACAAACATTTGGCGCACAGCAATCTTTCGGAGCACAGCAATCTTTCGGAACACAACAGGCTTTCGGAGCACAACAACCTTTTGGAGTACAACAGTCTTTAAGACCACAACAACCTTTTAGACCACAAACTGGAATGCAAGGTTTTGTCCCACAACCTAATTTTGGTGCACAACAAACAACAAATACATTTCAACAAGGTGCTCCAATTGGACAGAGACCACAGGGTTTGGGACCACAACCATCCCTTGCTTTTCCACAGCAACAAATAACTCAGCCTATTGGTGTGGGAAGACCAGCATCCCAAGTGAGCGTCCCACAGGGTGCTCCTCAACTTTTACCAGGTGAGCTAGAAATCGCCCCTCCAATAAGTCCTGCCGCTGCTGCGGCAATACAAGGAGGTGGAAGCGGCAATGCACCTCCAAGTGTTTCGGAAATTATTACAATATCAGATATTAATGGTAACGTTTTATATAGAGGTGTTGATTTATCGGACTCTGAAATAGAAAAAATCACCACACAATTAGTTAATAATATGTCTGATTCACAAGCTGCGGATGCAGCAGCCAGAGGTCGAGAACTGGAAGCACAAGGAAAACTAGATACAGTAGGCAATCCACTGCCGATGCCTACAAATCGACAACAACAACCTCAAGGTGTGCAAAACACAGGAAATCAAGGATTAGCTGCACAACAAGGTCAACAAAGATTTACAGGAGGTCAAGGATTTCCGTCATGGGGTCAAGGACAAGAATTACGATTTCCAGGTCAGGGTTCAGTAGTTGGTGACAGTAGGACTGTACTTAATCTTATAAATCCTACTAATAGAGGACAAGCCGGTTAGTGCAGTAGCGTAGGATACTAACGTAGATATTTAACTAGTGAATTAACTAACTAAAATGTTTAAGAAATAAGTCATGAATTAAACAAGTAAAAGGGTAAAAAAGTATTGAAATAACTAACTAAAAGGTTAAAAAAATGTCATGAATTAAATAAGTAAGGGTAAAATAAATAAAGTCATGAATTAACTAACTAACAGGCTTAAATGAAGTCCTTAATCAAACAACAAAAGGGTTAAAAAATGAAGTCCTGAAGTAATAAGTAATAATTATATAGCGCATAAGTATATACTTAATGAATATGCATATTATATATAAAACTATGCTAAGTGTTGATAAACTAGAATGTATCATAATCATGCCGAAACATAGCTAAACTAAAAAATTGCAGAACAATAATAAAGACAAAAATCAAGATGTTTAAACTAATAGTAATATACAAATTGTTATATATTTAGAACACATTTGAAATTTCTTTTTTCAAAGGAAAATGCACTTTTTTCCAGGAAATCATTTCTGAACAATCTGACAATTAGTTTAGACTTCATTTCAAAAAGTAGTATACATTTTTTGTATCACTAATATTATGTTGGATAGGAATAAATACTGTGATAATTTTTAGTGAATATTAAATGCTCTGTTTTTCTCTTAACATAATTCACAGGGTTTTTTTTCTTCTTCTAAAATACTAAGAAATAAAGGAACGTTTGAATGTTATATTAGATGACATAGTGTGTTTACTGAACAATAGCATACTATTATAGTGTTACTTAATCCTTATTTTAGCATATGTGGGTTTTTTTCAAATTGTAGTAGAGCATTTCAGAGAGCATATTTCCCTTAAATATTTAAAAACAAAATGCTTTGTTAATATTCGTCTCTGTATATGCTTTGTTAATATTCGTCTCTGTATTACTGCTTTTAAGTTGCATTACCAGTTGCTTGCCCATGGTCGGTGGTTCTCTTCGGGTACTCCGGCTTTCTCCACCACTAAAACTGGTCGCCATGATATAGCTGAAATATTGCTGAAAGTGGCGTTCAACACAATAAATAAATTAATCAAGTTGTATCTACTTTTAAAAACGTAGATGTATAAGTTAGAGCGCACAACAACTTGTTTCTGGAATAACCTTCATAAGGTACGCTCAAAATCAAAAGATTGGAAAAAAATTATGAAATTTCAATACTTATCCACTGGATTATTTTGTCAAGGGGGTGGACAGTAGACTCCTGCAGATAAGTTCCAAAACAAATACGGATTATATTTATACCAGATTTATAACAAGGTCAAACTATGATCTAATCAATTACACCAGCATTTTATATATATTTGAAATAAACTGTGAAGTTTCAATTAAGCTTAACATCAAACACTCTAAAAAGGGTGCACTCGACTCGCAGCCGCAAGTGATAAAGTTTACCAGTTGCTTGCCCATGGTCGGTATTTCTCTCCGGCTTCTTCCACCGCCATGATATAGCTGAAATATTGCTGAAAATGGCGTTAAACTCATTAAACCAATTCAGATCAAATCTCAAAATTAAAATCAGGATATTGAATACTATGATACCCTTGTGATAAGGTTGATTGTTTGATATATTTAGCTTTATGTGTTAGACGTTAATTTACATGTTGTCAACAGCATGTTAACATGACCTAAAAATGTGCATCTTATGCATCATTTAAATAGTTTTCTCAATTGAAGATTGTTTTCCCCTAATTCACAACAAATGTTCTTTAAGCATAATACTATTAATAGGTAAGAAAAAAACTATGTACTTAATATCATAAGCGACACCATAATAATTTTCATCGGTCTAAGCGACATTAAAATCTAGACGACTGTATTTGTCTCAAATTTTGTTGAAAAAAAAGATATAATACTGAAATACCAGTCATACTTTATGAAAAAAATTATAATATTTAAGAAAAAAAAACAATTATGTACTTAATACCTTAAGCGATATCATAATAGTTTGCATCGGCCTAAGCGACATTAACATACAGATTACTGTATATATCTCAAATATAGTTGAATATAATTATAACCAACATGTCGTCTTACATAACACCTCGTTTCAAATGACATGTCATTCAGTGTTTTTCTACAATGCATCATTTGTTATAATTATTTATTTGCATGCAGTATGTACATTTTCCCCCTCCGGGACCTCAATAATAATAATGAATATACATATTAATTGTCTCATCATTTGTTACATGTCTCACATCACAATAAATGTATTGTTTTTGTTCTTGTACTCGTTGTCAGTAATGTAATATATTGTTATGTTGTCTTCACTCGTTTGTCCTTGATTTTGCACCCAGTCTCATATTTGTGTAAAATTTGCCACACTCATATCAGTTTCCTTGCTTAAACACTCAGTCTCATATTTGAGTAAAATTTGCCACACTCGTATCAGTTAATTGCATGACCGCATCATTTCACTAACTAAGAGGGGAAGGTTGGACCCATCAAAACTAGTTTATTCCCGCCACCTTTTATTGAGGTGCATGTACAGAACCTGGAAAGTGAACGGTCATATAATTGTGTGTTTGAAGTATCTATTTTGCCTCTGTCTATGTTTGTGATATTTGTTTTGAGATTGTCCCGTTGCCTCTGTCTATGTTTCCGATATTTGTTTTGAGATTGTCCCGACAGCGTGGTTTTCATGTTATTACTATTCGACCTCACAGTAATGTTTAAGACTAGTTTACAATCTAAATTATTAATCACCTCGCATCTGTATTGGGTAAAGTAAAAACATAAACGTTAGAGAATACCGAAGGTGCAATCAGATATGGACAATCCAGAGAAACTGGCAACATTGAGTATACAAGACGAAGAAAAACCAAACAAAAACAAAACAAAATGTGTTGGACACCACTATGCGCAAACAAAGACAAATAACGTGAATAAGACAAACAATTGGAGGTAGAGACGAAGCGAGCATCATTTTTATGCGGAAATCGTAACGGACATCAAAACACGGAACTCAGAATGTAAAGACACATAATAGGACAAACTAAAACTCAAAAAGATGAACAACATGGACCCCACCAAACAACCGGGAGTGAACTCATGTGCTCGCGAAGGGTAAGCCGTTCCTGCTTCTTATAAGACACCCCTGCTACTCTACATACAATGTATTACATATATCGGGATGGGGTCAATACAACCGAGCTCTTACTTCAACGCATTTTTGCATTGGGAGGGTATAATAACAATTCCACACATTACGTGTATTTAGAGGAGCCAATAACAAGTCTGCTCTTACTTCACCCATCACATGTACGTAATAATAACTCTATACATTACATGTATATCAAGAAAGGTGATTACAACTCCATACATTACATTATAAGGAGGGATAATATTGAGAGGGTCTATTATAAACTCTATACATTACATTATAAGGAGGGATAATATTGAGAGGGTCTATTATAAACTCTATACATTACATTATAGGGAGGGGTAGTATTGAGAGGGTCTATTATAAACTCTATACATTACATTATAGGGAGGGGTAGTATTGAGAGGGTGTATTATAAACTCCATACATTACATTATTGAGAGGGTGTATTATAAATTCCATACATTACATTATTGAGAGGGTGTATTATAAACTCCATACATTACATTATTGGGAGGGGTAGTAGAAACTCCACTCCATACATTACATTATTGGTAGGAAGTAGTACAAACTCCACTCCTACTTCACATATTGATTATTGGGGGCAGTACAAACCCCACTCGTACTCCACACATTAAAATGATAGGAGGTGGTTATAACAACTCCGCTCTTACCCCAAAAATTACATGCATTAAGCCATGATGGGGTTATACAAATTTCTCTACTACCACCACACAGTGTACATAATGGGAGGATATAATTTCAACCACACTCCCAATGAACCTTACTTTTTAAATGCCGCTTCTCAAAGCGTTCACATATTCTTATAGAATTATATGAAAAACCAAAAGAAAAAAAATACCACACTTCGGAACATTTCCAAAATCCCATCGAAAGTTGTAGAGAGAGGCAAATTCGGTACCCTTTGCACATATACATAACCGCTTCCTTTCCCGGATTATTACAGGCCTTTCAATATAAAGAAAATATTATTCTTCAACCTGTTAAGTTTGACATCTTGCATAGCCTTTCCTTATATACATTTGTAGTTATCTACAAGTTAGTTTGTCGAAATATTTATTTTTATAAAATTATAGTTATTTAAGGATTGATCTCAATTTGTTTTCGGTTCATGAAGAAATAAACTCAAAAATGTGGTAGCGAAGCGGGTTACGCAAGGGTGTGTACCACATTTTTTAGTTTATTTCGAATGAACCAAACAAAAAATTGAGATCAATCCTTATAAATGAATTCCTAATTAATTATTTTTTTGTCCTAAAAATATTTTGACGGATAATAATTGCTTAAAATGAAATAAAATTAAAAATTTTCCCAATTGAGACCCCAACATGTGACTTCCGGTTAAAAATGTTGTTTATGGAAAATAACATCATTTTTTTTTATCCAATCAAAATCTCTTAAACACATCAAATTAATTTATTACTTTGATTATCATAAAAGAACGAAGGAAAAGGAAACATCCTTTGTACATTTTTGTATTATTTTTATATCCATTAAAGCTGTGTGTATATTTGTGCCTAATGCCACTTTTATTGAAAAATCTGAAGATACCACAGGGGTAATCAGAAGTCATAAATTAAAAGAAAAAACACAAACATACGAACAATGTCCCACAAAACACTGCACAGCAGAAACTCCATCTACAAACGAGTGTAAACTGAGATGCTCTGGAAGGATGCATATGTTTCAATTGAATCCATGACGATCAGCTATATTGATGGAGGAGACAAGAGTATCTTTATAAACACACTCTTCTCCCATTAGTCACAGATAATGTTCATTATATAGTTAAACGTGTATATAAAGGCCACTCAAGGGAACATGAAAATGTGGATTTATAAGTAGTTGCCCTTTATATACAGGTTAAAATTGTATGCACTATTCATTAATGGGAAAAATGAGGCTGCCCTTTATAGACAGTGATTTGTTATATAGAGGTGCCTTTTAAATCATGTTTGACAGTATAAGATGGTACCGTTTTGGGAGGGAACGACATTATATAACATAGTAGAATGTAGATATAAAATTCATCCACCATACGATCTTGACCACGACAGTCCTTTAAAATGATAGGTCCCGTTGTCATGGGTAGGAGTAATATTCCTGTCGAACATTTATCACGGATAGGTTCTGTTGGCATGGGTATTGGTAATCTTCCTGTCACACATATATCACAGTGTTATGTACGACGTCTCCATTTGATTTCTGATACGTAATTAAAGTCTAGGACTGTAATAAGCAATCCTTAATCCTAATGTCTAAAGGAACCGACCATTTTCTTGTCGTTGAAAGGGGTTGCGATTTGATATCTTGACAGAATATTTTATGCACAATGAATCATAACTTTTTTTGTTGGACAAAACAATGTTTTTTACGACGAATTGTGACTAAACATTTTTATTGTTTTACTTATAATATGCTTGTTATATATATAAATATATGTTTTACCTATTGTGTATTAGATGAGTTCTTTGGGTGAATCGTTTAAATTCTTTTTCAAGACATGGACAAAATATTTGTATTTTGTTGAACATTGTGTTAAATATTTCTTTCTTTCAAAAGTCATAGATATTTTTTTTTTCACCAATACCGCCCACTCCCTTTCTCCTAGAGAAGAAAATGGTCTACCCCTAAGCGAATTACACTTGTATTACCACATAATGGTGTCTAGAGTGACACCTGCAATACATTGACTTTACATAATTACCTTAGAGTGTAGCGCTTAATCAGTCATACGCCACACCTCAGTCTCGGTGGTAAGGGAACGTCCAGTAATGTTTAAGACTATGTTGGGTTTTTATTTGTTGTGTGTTTAGTTCATTCTTTCATTTTATTGTGGTTTTATTTTATTTTTTTCAATTCTTGTGTGTGTGTGTTTTTGTTTTTTGTTGTTTGTTTTTTTTTAACGATAATTTGTTTTCTTCAATTTGATGAAAGATTCCGATTTTGGAAATGTCCAAAGTCTTATTTTTGTGTCGCATGATAATTATGGCTCCCATTGATAAACGTACATAGTAGTCCTCGTGATATATCAGACGGTCGATCCCTCAGACAGAATATACTCTGATCTATTGTTGTAAACTAATACGTCTTTTTCTATGTACATTATATATCTTTTAATGAAATATATATATATATATATATAAATAATACTATGACGATGACACACTTATATCATACGGTATAAAGTCATATTTGTCAAGATCTGAATTACTTCCTTGTTTAAATTTATCTAAGTAAAACCACAGAAACAAAATCACAAGGCATTAGTATTTTACAATGCATGCTATAGTTGATATATGTATGTTTTAAATTAGTAATGTATGTTGTTATCTTGTGTTGTTCTTATGTTATGTATATGTTTTTATATTCGGTCAAAAGCTCTTCAGAGCTTGTGTTGTATATTTGATTTTATGCCGAATCAAAATAAATTTTTCTTATCTTATCTGATCTTAACAAGGGTAACAAAAATCTTCCACATGTAGACATTTTCAGAAATCGGTGATTACCTAGTTATCGTTCGTGGACACTAGTTGGCGTTACTATCTTCCGCCATTAAGAAAGTACAACAATCGGTTGTTTACACTAGTTACGATTAATCAGTATTCATAATTGGATTAGATAAACACGCTTCAGTTGTTATTTTATGACTCCTCATGAAACTGTTTTTTTAGATAAAGAAATTCAGGTGTTTTAATTTGATAAAACTTAAATTCCTTTTCATCTTCACTACAGACCCCTATAAAGAAATTGACCGACAAAAAGTTTTAATTTGTTTTACAATCTAACACACACAAAAAAATAATAAAACAGAATTGAAAAATGCACCTTAAGATGTCACATTCAAAGTTAAAGGGGCATTAGCTACGATTTTGACCCAAAAAAATATATGTTTTGCAAATTGGTAAATAGCTTTAAATTGATGAAATAGAGGTAAATATTTCACATTAGACAGCTAATCGAACCACTTTCAGCCTTTTGAGAACGAAAATTACCATCGATTACTTATTTGTATTTTGTCGCTCATTAACTGCCAACTTGCATGGTTCGTTATTCATGCATGTAATTAACACTGACTAAAATTCACAAAATATAAGAAATAAGTACATTGTTGAACTGATTTAATGACGATTCGACAAACTCCGTAAACAATGTTGATAATTAATAAGATGACGTCCATTTCTTGATCGATCTCAAAACACGAGCAGTTGCAGGCCTTTCCCCCGATGCGCGTACATTTTATAACATTTATAAGTTACAGAAACACGTTTTATTAAGGCATCAATCATATCTGATAGTTTTTATGGGTAACAAAAATGTACGATTTGGCAGAGAATGCCCCTTTAAGTTCTTTCTTATCTAGGCACACTTTTTATCATTATTACTTCATTTTAAGACTTTTAAGCATAGATACAAAATGCAACTATTTTGCGTTTTCGATTTTCAATCCATCTTCCAATTTATTTGTACTTAAAAAATAAATTTATATATTTTTTTTCTTATAAATGTGTATAAATATCTTCTATAAATTTCAATTTCTTATCTAATTTTCATTCTTATTATGTAACAATATGGTCAGGTTGTTATTTTCATTGAATGGCATCTCAAAATAGATTGCTTCACAGTAGGGGATCTGTATATTGGGTACATCCTGTATATTACAAGTCAACCTAATTCCGATCACCTAGAAAATATTCCCACGACATACATATTTTTTTTATAACCACAGTGATCAACCTTGCAAAGGATACAACCTGAAGACGGCTTGAAATTCGAAAACGCAAAATAGTTGCATTTTGTATCTATGTTTATAAGTCTTCACTTTAAATCGCATAGTAATAATTTCAAAAAGCGTATATTATAATTTATATATTTACTTTTAAATTTCATGCAAAATATTAATTTGATTACTCCTTTTTTCTTATGCTTGAAAAGCAAAAAAAAAAAAGTGCATGCAGTAGGATTTATACTGATTTTGTATGGGGAAAATAACGGTAATTAAAAAAAAAGAATACATCAAGGTAATTTATTTGTTGTCATTATATCTCCGTTTACAAATCACTTCACAGCAGGTGTTATCATTGAATTTCAAGCCGAAATAACAGTATATTGTGACACCTGTACTAGAGAAACCATACACTAGCGTATCGATAAACCCCGAGAACATAATATTTTTGTATATTACTAATGGTGGACACACTCGGAAGTCGATAATGGCCGCACCCATGTTTTTAAGAATAAAAAGGTATATAGTACATGTACTACCAATTGACGTATTCCCTGGTCGTCATAGTAATCGCACAACTATTTATTGTATTCTTTCGCAATGTCACATGACTAATTTCCCCTGAAGCGTGACATAGATTTTCTTGTTTTATGTTTTTATATCTTTGTTTATTAAACAACAATGCACTGAATTGACATCATTGACAAATTATTTGTAGGATCCGTAAACGGTAAAACTATATGTAATGATTCCGCTTTGGGTCTGGCGTGTGCCAAATAATTATTGTAATTATATATCTGCAACACCATACCAGTATAATATTGTATGGGTGACTGTGGTTCTTACCACTGTGTTGTTTAATGTTGTGAGACTTGCATGCTTTTCGTCGTACTGTATAATATGTCCTAGACCTTGGCACAATGTAGACTGAATTTATTAATATATTCTGCATGTATGCATGATTAATAGCTTGTCGTATCAATTATTGTTATTACATAATATGATATATTTTTTTATTTATATTTAATGGATCGGTAAATTAGTACTCACTCAGAATTTAATGAAGTGTCCTGTTAATAGCAGATGTTATGTCCGGAAACCATAGCCCTTTAACTGTGATTTTTTAAGTTAATAGCAGACTACGGACAGCAACACAATATTAGGGTTAGGATTAGGGTGTTTAATGTCATTTTCAACAATATCAGTTATATCGTCGTGGTAAGTTTTATTGGTGGAAGACATCGCAGTACCCGGTGAAACCCACAGCTTGCTCTTAACTCTGATTTTGGAAATTTAATAGTAAACAACGGTCAACAACAAAAGGTTACGGTTTGCGTTATGGTATTTAACACCACTTTCAACAATATTTCAGTTATATCGTGGCGGTCTGTTATATTAGTGAAGGAAACACAGATACCCGCATAAAACCACCGACCTGTCTCAAGTCACAGGCAAACTTTATCACATCATGTTATATCGACGGACCAAAACAAAAGACCACTAAGACCAGCTGAGGCTAATATTTAATTTAATATCATTCAAACCCAATTTGTTGTGTGTCTGAAAAGTAAATTCAAGACTTTTAATTACATCTATTATTTACAGAACGTTTTAACAACCACTCTATATTCTCCCTCACTTCCTTCGTCCGAATATAGAGTAATTCTAGTCTAAGGGGTAATAAATAAAACATATAACCTACATAGGAATGGTACTCGTTATAACCTTTACTCAAAAGATATATTTTACTGTACACATATCACTATTTATTTATTAAGCACATTAAAGAACATGTATCTGTGTACAACAAATGAACCACATCGGTGGTGTAATGGTTAGCATGCTTGCCTGGAGTGCGGTAGATCGTGGGTTCTAGCCCCGATCGGGTCAAACCAAAGACTATGAAATTGGTACTTGTTGCTTCTCCCATAAACACTCAGCATCAAGAAGAAAGAGAAAAGATTGGATGGATCAGAATCAGAATAATGTGTCCGAGTGGGGTGACATGTCTATCAGCGGACTGTTGTTTCAATGAGCTAGCACTATAAAAATCCAACTAAGCGTGTTGGTCTAGTACAAAGCGGACTTCATCATCTCATTGAAAATTAACTTGTTCTCGCCATGATATAGCTGGAAAATTGCTGAATTGATGTTAAACAACATTCATTCGCTCACTATATAGCAAATGCAGCTGAATAAACCTGTCAAAAGCCTCTATACCTTGTCTTTCTTTGCAAGGGCTTTTATGGGACAATTTGTCACATGACCAATTTGTTTCTTACGATGATCAACTCGGAGCTCTCTATATTTTCTATATGACCATGTGGTACTGTCTAAATTGTATTATATACAACGCTTCGATCAAATGATTTTCCCCAAACTGTTAAACATCTGTTTACCTTCAATTACATATACAAAAATGTATCTTAATAATATATGCATTCCAATAAGATATCAACTGACAATTATTTTAACTTATATATAATGAAACCTGCATGTAATTGACATGGAGGAAATGTTTAAATAAATTAATCATAACTGCTTAGATTTATATACCTATATTTCTATTTATTTTTACAGCTGCCCCCGGAAGACCAGGGCGATAGTTGTTTTTTTTTTAACAAACACATCATAATTATATATTTGCGTCGTAAGTACTTGATGATTTATTATAATATATTCAAAATAATCTGTAAAATAATGACATGCATGTATTGCATTATATTTGATGTATATTACAATAAATCTAGTTGAAAAGGTTCAAGGTCACGACGTACAAGAATACACAAATTCACACAAAAATGTGGAAAAACATATATATTATTATGATCTCCTATTATACGTTATCAGTCTCGAGATGTTATATATCCCGTTTTAAAGGGCAGTGGTTTTGTTAAACGATGAGGTGTCAGTCGAACCTTTTAGCAAAACCACTGCCCTTTAAAACGGGATATATAGCATCTCGAGACTGATAACATTTTTATCTGAATGTTCTAACATTAAAAAGTATGTCCTTATTATATATGTAGAAAAAACATAAATACGTGTATCTTTGGAAAAATGTCATAGAGAGCGGTTATTGATTTTCTGTGCGTATGAAATACACCGCACGGCTTCCATGAAGTGTACATTTTACCCTATCAACATTCTACTTCCCACAAGAACATCAGATAAAAAAGATGCGGAGTAGTTTTTGTCAGTTTGAGAATCGATACATCAAAGAATACTTTAGTGTGATTTGGTTTCTGTAGCACAAAGATGGTTAGAGTCACTTGAAAGCGGTACATATGTAATTCTATATGAGAAAAAGAAAAATGAATTTAATCAATTTTGTTATTATTCAACCTTAATTTTGCTAACATGACGCAAAACATATTCCAGTACCTCCTGTCTTTGCATATTATATATTTGCCCTAACTTTTATGTTCTGAAAAGTTGTCAGCTACAAAGAGGTCATCAGCAGCTGACAACTGACGGACAGACAGTTCAATGGCAACATGAAAAAGGACGAAAAGACAAACAAGGATCTAAAAAACTCTACACAGGAAAATAAAAACGTACAACACGAACACTACAAGCACAAGAATAGTGAGAAATCGAGTATTGTCTGCAATTCTAACAATAATTGTCATCCTCCTTCGCTGACACAGAAAACTGTTTCTTTACACTTTATTTTAATAAAACGTAGATATCAAATTTAGTGCGCACAACGCGTTTCTGGAATAACCTTCATCAGGTACGATCAAAATCGAAATGTTGGAAAGACAAATAATGTTTAAAGTTTTGGGAGCAAGTAAATCTGTAATTCACAAACGGAATATAGTGTAAGGTGCTTTTTAGTACAAAACCCCCACTTACACATGTACCGGAAACACGTGGTCTAATGTTACATTATTGTAAGGTGTTATGAAAGCTATTTGGATGTCGACGTACTTGGTTTATTGTTTTTATATTTACAATTTCCTTGTCTATTACATATTGACTAAGTAGATGATATTTTAATGTTCTATAATATATGTAATTTTAGTTGTTCTTACATTAGTAAAATTATGTAACGTGTTTTAAAAATATATATAGAGGAAGACAGGGGCAATAAAATGAAAAACGAAATATAGAGCAAGTCGAGGTTTTTCAAACAGGGATCTACAAATATATAATTTTGTCACATTTGTGTACATCATAACAATCATAAAATATCTCAAAATTCAATTTTTTGCCTTCTGCAAATGTAATTATTAGTATGTATTGTATATAAATGCAACTTACTTGTATGAGTTGTTAGATCTAACGACCTAACTCATTGCATTTATATACAATACGAACATATACCTTGATTTAACCCCGGTTAATGGGGTTCTCGTTGCCCAATGTTTAGTGTTCTGTGTAGTGGTTTGTAGAATTGTGTTTGTTCCTTTGGTCACTTTTCTCCTGGACATTGTATTGTTTGTCCCTCTATTTACGGCTTCTGCTTGTTCCTTTGGTCCCTTTTCTCTAGGACATTGTATTGTTTGTCCCTCTATTTCAG
Organism: Gigantidas platifrons; assembly: GCA_002080005.1. Classification (NCBI taxonomy): domain Eukaryota; kingdom Metazoa; phylum Mollusca; class Bivalvia; order Mytilida; family Modiolidae; genus Gigantidas; species Gigantidas platifrons. Next base: position 198,657 of record MJUT01039632.1, read on the forward strand.
GCTTCTGTTTGTCCTTTTGTCCCTTTTCTCCTGGACATTGTATTGTTTGTCCCTCTATTTATGGCTTCTGTTTGTTCCTTTGGTCCCTTTTCTCCTGGACATTGTATTGTTTGTCCCTCTATTTAAGGCTTCTGCTTGTTCCTTTGGTCCCTTTTCTCTTGGACATTGTATTGTTTGTCCCTCTATTTAAGGCTTATGTTTGTTCTTTGGTCCCTTTTCTCCTGGACATTGTATTGTTTGTCCCTCTATTTACGGCTTCTGCTTGTTCCTTTGGTCCCTTTTCTCCTGGACATTGTATTGTTTGTCCCTCTATTTAAGGCTTCTGCTTGTTCCTTTGGTCCCTTTTCTCTTGGACATTGTATTGTTTGTCCCTCTATTTAAGGCTTCTGTTTGTCCTTTGGTGCCTTTTCTCCTAGACATTGTATTGTTTGTCCCTCTATTTACGGCTTCTGTTTGTTCTTTGGTGCCTTTTCTCCTAGACATTGTATTGTTTGTCCCTCTATTTACGGCTTCTGCTTGTTCCTTTGGTCCCTTTTCTCTTGGACATTGTATTGTTTGTCCCTCTATTTACGGCTTCTGTTTGTTCCTTTGGTCCCTTTTCTCCTAGACAATGTATTGTTTGTCCCTCTTTTTACGGCTTCTGCTTGTTCCTTTGGTCCCTTTTCTCCTGGACATTGTATTGTTTGTCCCTCTATTTAAGGCTTCTGTTTGTTCTTTGGTCCCTTTTCTCCTGGACATTGTATTGTTTGTCCCTCTATTTAAGACTTCTGTTTGTTCCTTTGGTGCCTTTTCTCCTAGACATTGTATTGTTTGTCCCTCTATTTACGGCTT
>MJUT01039632.1:199569-233231 GCA_002080005.1 Gigantidas platifrons
CCTTTTCTCCTAGACATTGTATTGTTTGTCCCTCTATTTACGACATCTGCTTGTTCCTTTGGTGCCTTTTCTCCTGGACATTGTATTGTTTGTCCCTCTATTTAAGGCTTCTGTTTGTTTCTTTGGTCCCTTTTCTCCTAGAAATTGTATTGTTTGTCCCTGTATTTACGGCTTCTGTTTGTTCCTTTGGTACCTTCAAACTTCCATATAAATAACATTTAACTCGTTTTAATTTACGAATTATGGGGCTTCAGAAAGTGTTTCTACATACATGTATGATGCATCAATGAAGAGCCACCTTTTCGCAGTGATGTTGAAAATACTGAGACTTCAAAACAAGATGTTTGCATTGTCAAAGTAGAAATAAAAAAAAATCAAATGTTGAACTTGTTCTTAAGAAAATAGCAATACTACTTAATCTTAAATACAGATCGTCAATTAAAAAAAAATAATTGATAATATTTTCTTTTCTTTTCTTTTTTCAGCAAGACGACATGGTGTTTTGAGGGGGATACTTGTGTCAACAAATTATTCTAGTAATAAAATTACATAACAATGACAACAAATATGGTTTCCATAGAGACAGCAAACTGATAAATAGGACGAATCAAACATCGATACGTCAATTTTAAACACTTCACCTTGTGGATGTTGAAGAAGAATTTTTCCCGACTCTCGCATCATTATAAATCTATTTAAGGGGGTCGTACATGTTAATGTTATTTATAGTATATTATTATACAATTAAATAATATATGTTTTTGAAAAAAGTGTCAAATCAGATTATTTGTTCTTATAAAGATATATATATTAATTGTTGCATGTTTGCCCTGTCGAGTCATATTGGTATAAGTTGACAGCCTTCTTGGATTTAAGATAATTTCAACAAGTTGGTAGCCGTCTTTGATTTGCGATCATCGCAACAAGTTGGCAGTCTTCTTGGATTTGCGAACATCTCAAAAAGTTGGCAACTTTCTTGGATCGGCGATCATCGCAACAAGTTTGCAGTCTTCTTGGCTTTGTGATCATCGCAACACGTTTGCAGTCTTCTTGGCTTTGTGATCATCGCAACAAGTTTGCAGTCTTCTTGGCTTTGTGATCATCGCAACAAGTTTGCAGTCTTCTTGGATTTGCGATCATCGCAACAGGTTGGCAGTCTTCTTGGATTTGCAGTCATTGCAAAGGACACTGTACAAGGCAATCTCATTAAGTTTGATACAAATAAACTCCTTGTTTTAGATCATATTTTGACAAATAGGCCAAATATTGTTATGCAGCAAAACTACAAAAGGTAAACGATAAACGCTCACAAATGGATGAAAGAGATAATCAATCAATTTACACACTTAGCACAGAAAAGGGAAAATAGAAAAGTATCACGCCGTCAAACAAGTTCCAAATCCAATCGGAAAATCTTAGAAACAGAGGCTATATCGATAGCTCTGATACATATATACACAACTGTTCATTTTGCTCCCTTGGTGCAGACACTTCACTACAAAATGGCGATGATCAAGAAGAGTGTGAAGAAACCAAGGAGATAATCAGAATCCGTAAATCGAAGAAGGAAAGACAACACAATGTCCAAAATAGAAAAAAAGGATAAAAGGACAAACAACGATCTACAAAACACTACACATAAAACTAAAGATCGAGTAAAAAGATTATCTAGATGCAAAAACAAAAACAACAGTTCTGATAGGAATATGAAAAAATATATCACTACTGTTGTTTGCAAAATAATATATCATGACATGTGCAAATTTATATTCGCCGATTGTTTATGTACATTAATAAAAAGATACATGATATACAATCAATACAAATTATCTCCCTTTCTACATACATAATGTTACAACATACAACGGTGTCGTATTATAAGTCTGCACACATAACGATTCCAAGGGCGACTACATTGTGAAAATAATTATTATCTGTGTAAATTTGGTATCAAATGAAATATAAATCATTCCTCTTTTCATCGATGTAAATATTTTAAAATAACAAGAGCAATAAATACTAAAACGAATGGAAACAATGTACATAAGAAGAGTTTAAAGATACCAAAGGGTATAATCAGTATCCGTATATCGATGAACAGACAACACAATGGCTAAAAGAAAAAGTGCAAAAGAACAAACAATGGTCTAAGTGTTTGCAAAACTGACGGGTTTCCACGCAATGAATATATGCTAACAATGAAGTCTGATATGTGGGCCCTTCGGTGAACTACTTGGTTTTGTTAGTTTTCCTTTTTTTTAAATTTTACGACTGCATAAACCTACCTCGAGGCGATGTTCAAGTATCCGTGCGTGTTACGTATCAAACCACCCGTGTAATTGATGTATTTTAGATACCATATGATTATGGATTAAAACTATATAGAATTATTGAACAACAATAGAGTAATTAATGTAAAATTCGTAACTTGCTGAGTAATCGTGGGTTCGAGCACCGGTCGGGACATACCAAAGACAATAAAATTGGTATTTGTTGCTTCTCCACTAAGCATACATCATTAAGGAGAAAGAGCAAAGACTGGTTGGCTCGGAATCAAGGTAATGTGTCCGGGTGGGGCCGCATGCCTATTCATGAACTGTTGTTTCAGTGAGCTACCACAATGCAAATCCAGCTAAGTGTGTTGGTCTAGTACAAAGCGAACCTCATCATTAAATTGCTGAATTGACGTTAAATAACAATCACTCATTCGTCTTGTGTGCCCTTTGTTGCCAGTTTCGCTGGATTGTCCATTTTTGATTGCCTCTTCGGTATCCTCTAACTTTTATTTATCTAATACAAGTATCACTAAAACAAAATACTATATTTTTGACCTACAAATATCTGCTTACGAAATCACAATTTTAGTTGGAGGTCAGCAACAATCACTCACTCACTCACTCACAGTTAACCTGCTGTAGACATATTCGACCGTTCGTAGGACGGATGGAATCACTGTATTTGAAGCGCAGTCAATGTGGCAGACCGAGGCCGAATAGAATGCTGTCCCCTTCTATTCCTGTTAAAACTTCCACAATATAACACGTATTTCCTTTGTATTTAAATAGATGGAAGTGAGAGTAATATTATCGTAGATTACTATGAAGCAATCTTATGGGTTCTATTTTTATCTAGTTATGTACTGAAATATATCATGCGGTTATTTGTTTAATTTAGACAGATATATCATTCTTTGGCAAGTATTTCTTTCAAACATGGTGTTTCTGTTTAATCAAAACGACTATCTATTTAGACTAGAGTCCTATGATTTTTGTGACATAAAATTAATTTTTCCATGATTCTTTCTGTTGTTTTTTTTCAACTTGTTTAAATCTTATTGTTATTATTCGGAACTACTTGAAGTCGATTTCCCCTTATCTTATCTCCAATTCAAACGATAGATAATTAAGAATTATAAAGCTCTTCTGCTTAGGCAAATACTTATTTGCAAGTACAATGACACAGATTGGTTTTATGCCAATATCCCTGCAGAGAATGACAAGTACATGTAGATAAATTCACACAGAAGCGAAAAAAAATACCACGACTGTCGTGAAATCAGCACCATCTTTGATTGTTACACAATAATAATTAAATGTAAATAATTTTAAAAAAACTATCAATATTTTCAAAAACAATAAAAAGAAATATAGAGTGAATTACGTGTAACTTCTATTTTCAAATATGTCCAAGGAACGTTATTTACTTCTTGCATTAAGATTTTGATTGACAAAAAGATTCACAAAATTCTCAACGATTTTGCCTATTTTTTTTAACGCTACTTCACTTAAAAGACGGATAAATATTATGAATAAGCAAAATATAGACATAGGCTATGGGCTATAAAAGCGGTACACCTTGACTTGCAACGTTCATTTAGCCTTCATTCTTAAGGATTATACATCTGCCTTACAGACTTTTTAAAGAGTGGCTATATATGTCATTGATTTATTGGCATTTCTATCGTGGTGGTGTGTTTTACTGGTGGGGTACAAAAATATGATTACGCACAAATCAGAGTATGCGCTTAAAGTATAATAAAGGAAGGCTAGGTGTTATGATATTTAACGCCACTTTCAACAATAATAAAGGTTAATCGGTACTATTAAAAGAAGCTTCTTAATAGATTGTTTACCGATAGATATCAAATGCAACTATCAGGGTTAGGATTCGCTTTATGGTGCTTAACGCCACTTTGAACAATATTTCAATTACATCGTAGAGGTCAGATCTATTGGTGGAAGAAACCGGAGTACCTGGAGAAAACCACCAACCAACCGCAAGTTTAAATAAATTTGATATGGAGAATAGAAAAGTTGTGTTCTGTCTTAAAAATCCTATCAAGTTCTAATATTGGTTATAAAACAATGTTCTATTTTCCTCTCAATATCACACAATATATAACATCTCACGTATCAACTAGTTGTACAATATTTACCCCTAGGGCCAATATTAACATGCAATGAAATAACAGCACTTTGTCAATTTTGTTATTCAAACTCACACTGTTAGTGGTGGTAGGTACCTATTGCATAGGTAGTTGTAATTCCAACTATTTTATGATCACGACCACGTCACGCCCCTGTAAAATTGGTCATATCACATATGTGATATATAATTAATGAATTCATAAAAAAAAACTAATGAACCAATATGAATAAGGAGAAACCGTTTTGTATTTTAATGAAAAGATAACTTTATAGCAATATTGATCATTACATGTACCTGTATATTTATAGAATATGCAAAGATGAAAAAATCAGACCTCTTAAAGTTATGTAAAATGATAGAAGGCATAAATAAAGGTGTGTGTGCACGTTCACATGTGAAATATCAGTTTTTTCCCGCCAGAACTACTTTTAGACAACTATAAGTGTAGTGGTTACGTCCCTTGTTGTGTTACGGTGAATACACACATGATTATAAACTTTAAAAAGGAAAATAAAGTTGTAGTACTTTTATAGATTATTTTAATTGAATCATTTTGTTTATACATTAAAACCAAACACTTGCTTATTCTAAATCGAATCATTTCACTAGCATAACACAACAGATTTAAATATAAACAAACAACGGTAATGTTAAAAGTGCATTGTCGATTGTCAGTTTCCTAATTCCTTTCACCACCACTTTTCAATGAAAAATCGTCTGCTTTGAACAATCTTAAGATTAAAAAAAAAATGTCTGATCATTTTGACGCATATACGGCAGCTGTAGTCTCCCAATTTTAGAAGAAAATGATTTTGACTTGGAAAAGGTGGAAATGCCAGAATTTAATATTCTAGATGTCCAAACAAATGTTCCAAATTCCAATGACAATACATACGAAAATGCATATCAAACTAAAAGCCGGGTAGATTTCAGAACGTTTCATTTGAGGACATTGATTCATTCCTTAGTTCGAATTCTGTTACACATGATATACACACGACTCGGACAATAATAACGCATCGTGCCTGGTTCCACAAATAAATCGGACTGACATGAGTAACAATTGCAATGAATTTTTCCACAACAACTGTACAAATCCGCCCATATTCAAATAAAATTCAGAAATCTTCCTTCATTTAAATTTCCAATTTTTTTCATCGAAGCGACAACACTTGACTTGTTTGCATGTGCGGCCATATTGATTACACACTATCATTGCTCGTAAATTCATACGCGTCGAATGAAATATACAAATTAAATAAAATAATATAAAAGAAATTTTGGAAGTCTTTATAATAAACAGTATAACTAATTGTAGATTATGAATATCAAAATAAGACCACTAGTGACCGAATACGCATTAAGGATTAAACTCGTGGACGGAACAAGTTCCGCCCACTCGTTTAATCCTTATGCGTACTTCGGTCGCTCGTGGTCTTATTTTGATATTCAAAATCTACGATTAGTTATACTATATATATTTGTAAATACCTGATATGTTACAATGGTTTACCGAGAAATAAACATCCATGTATAATATTTACGTACAACAGCAACAATTGTTTTGGTTGCTGGAATTAGAAACAGGGAGATTTTGAAATTCAGTTGACGGATGTCGTATTTAATTTTATAAATATCTCATTATTAAGATTAAATATGATGGTGCTATCTAAAGAATTATTGATTTGCATTTAGATTTCAGTCTGAGATTGATTTAATAATTTGGACCAGGTCTAATAATTGGTGCTTGTCATGTCCGTTGCAACTCAGCTGAGGAAACAATGTGTGTATTATGAGTTATCTTTCCCTTCATTCTCGATTGCTTTTTTTTTTAAATTTTATTTGGAATACTCAGGTAGTATATGGAATATGGAAGCAAACAATATAAATCCTGAGGGAATATACAAACCAAAACAACAAAAACGTACGTAGTCAACACGTACCACGAGATTTCGGTATTAATATCAAATTCTAAACAACAAAAACGTGTATAACACGTGTCACGAAATTCAGGAATACCAAGTTCTAAACAACAAATACGTATGTAGACAGCTCGTCCCACGAGACTAGGGAATAATACCAAGTTCTAATGTCACTGATAAACTTTATTACATAATGTTGCTTCGAGTACACCTCCCCATGATCGTGATTCGAACTTACAACTTGTAGTGGCTATTGGTACTGATTACACATGTAGCTATAAATCAAACTACCATGCGATCACGACCACATGGTCTCTTAGACATATTAGTGCAATAAAGCCATCATACAATAGCTTACACATGTGTGTAAAATTCCGACACCCGCGTATAGTTACTTCAATACAAAGTGGATACAAAACCTCACATATTAGTGCAATAAAGCGATCATACAATAGCTTACACATGTGTGTAAGATGCCGACACCCGCGTATAGTTACTTTAATACAAAGTGGATACAAACCTCACATATTAGTGCAATAAAGCCATCATACAATAGCTTACACATGTGTGTAAGATGCCGACACCCGCGTATAGTTACTTTAATACAAAGTGGATACAAACCTCCCATATTAGTGCAATAAAGCGATCATACAATAGCTTACACATGTGTGTAAGATGCCGACACCCGCGTATAGTTACTTCAATACAAAGTGGATACAAAACCTCACATATTAGTGCAATAAAGCGATCATACAATAGCTTACACATGTGTGAAAAATTCCGACACCCGCGTATAGTTACTTCAATACAAAGTGGATACAAACCTCACATATTAGTGCAATAAAACCATCATACAATAGCTTACACATGTGTGTAAGATGCCGACACTCGCGCATATAACTGAGTGAACAGCGTTTAATCATTATCTTGACCTTTATGTAGACTTTATTTATTGTTTGTCACGCAAAAGTGGTCAGTTGTATAATACAAGTTCGATGGCATTAGCGATCATTCAAATATTAAATAGTACACAAGGCCATAAGAAGGCACAATAAGGAAATAGTGGACATATTTTAATTGCCAATATCATCTCTCGACATCTGTACGCAAGTTACAGAATATATGTTGATCTATTCCGAAAACTTTTAGAAAGATAAGATGAAGAATTCTATAAACCTTGCATTAATAAATTGCTATTTAAAAGGCGCGGCTTAAAAGGTCGAAATATAAGTCAGAGCGCAGCATTTGAAATATAATCCCATACGCGGGAGCGGTTAAATTCCTGACTCCCAAATGAAATGCTACTTCAGAACTTATCGTTATTATCGGTAGTTGTTTTATCAGACACTTGTTTGCCTAATTTTTCAATCTAATTGCAGTGTGTTTTTTTTGTTTTTTGTTTTTTTGATTTTTTACTACTTCTTACCAACGTAAGGACAAACTTGTAAATCTACGTTTTTTTCTCTGGTTTAGAGACTTAATCCTTCACAACGAATATTATATATAAGTCAGGAAATTATCTACATTCGACACACCTCTTTATGTCAATGTTTCTGAGTGCTATGTTGTCCGCCATTTTATTCCTTTGTTTTTCTTTTACTTTTGGTTTCAGAATGTTGTTTGGAAAAGGAGACATTGCTCTATTCGATGTTTTATTAGTTGCTTAACTTGAAGGGAGCAGTATTTCAGCTAGAAGTGCATGTATATTCATGACGGTTACCAATAAATCAGGCAAAACAACAAAAATGTTGCTAAAATATGGAGATGGAATGTAGCTGAGGCCATATGATTTGATTTCCACTAGCTAATGAGAAAAGATTGGGTACCAGGAGAAACTTTGTACCTTTCTTCAAATCGACCTAAGCGATATGTTATGTGATAAGTTATTTACACTCACGTGTTACATTTACAGACTTGTAAACATAGCATTCTGATTATGGTATGTTAACAAGTTTGCAAATCTGATTTATTTTTCTATAATGAAATTTCTTTGTTGTGTTTTTGCCGTAGAAATAAACCCACCAAAACAGGCATATATTATATCTATATATAATGATAGAAGAATGTGATATCCCTGTCTGGACACTTCTCGTTCACGTAAGTTCAATCACACTTTAAACTATAAGAACATAATAACAGACGATAACTTTCAATCACAAATCAGAGGATGAAATCAAGCAAGGTATTACATCAAACAGATGTAATGGTTGAACGACCAACGACACCAGACAGTTATAAAAGAACATAGAAAATCCCACAAAGAAATTAACAGTAAATTGTTTGTGTCATTGTCTGAAGTCTTAGAATTGCAGTATTTGTATTTTTAACAAGAATTATCTTTCTTCTATAATATAATTGTGCCTTTAAGCAATATATTTTCAATACGATTTTAAACCTAGAATATTATCTTCATATTATATTCCCTTTGTACAGATATATACTCGTGTGCAATTTTTGGGAATATATATTTTTAATGGAAAAGCAACCCTTGAAAAAAAAAGACAGATAAAACACATGTAAAGAAGACAGATGTCATTTTTCATGTAATATCATTTTTTCTTTGCTTACATTATTTTTCTTTGTTTTTCTTCTACTTTTATTTGTGACCATGTTGTTATTTTTTGTCACTTTCATCAACATGTAAGACATGTTTTTGCATGTAGTAGTATATTCGTATCTGTAAAATGAAGTGCATATAGTAATTCGATGTTACAATGTACGTGTAATGACAAAAAAGCGTGTAATGTGTTACTTGCTTCTCTCCCTTTGATGTTCTACCTATTTTTTTGTATAGAATATTGGTCGAATATAATTGCTGTCCAAACGTATGTACATTATACAAGATTAAAGGCGTCTCACACATATTTTATTATTTTGACATTGCCATAAATAGTTGATGTAATTCATTACATGCTGTCGTACAGAGAGGTTCTTGTGTTTATGTTCAAACGCTTGCTGTCAATATAATAGCCATTTCTGTCATAATAATTCTATTTCATAAATTAGATTCTTTATCACATAAATAATAAGGACACACTTGACAGACACTGATTCTATGTCCAGGGGGATTTAAGGTATTGCTCCAGACCTGTTCCATTTGTGTCTAGTGGAAAAATATTTTCAATAAATGGATATTTATATTTAGAGAGGATATTTATTACCTGGGTAAGCTTATTACTGATTTTTTTTTCATCGTGAATATATGACAGTTTTAAAATAAATATATATATTTTTTTGAATTAAGCAGAATGATATTCTAGGAAAATAAACTCACTTAATTTGATATCATGTTCGAAAAAATGTGAAATCTTAGAAAAATTTTGAATCTACAATGGTGAAATTTCTACTTTTAATAATAAGTTTTTTTCACAGTTCTAGTTATAAATATTAACTTTTCGTGATTAATATTAATAAAAGATGCATTTTCATCAAAACTACCGGCAATATTATTTGTCTTAGTAATAATACAATTTTTTTTTTCAAATTCTACGAAACACTCTCAATTTCACATAATTCTCACCTCCACAAAAGAGTCAAATGAACTGAACTCGTTCCTTTATCTGTATACTTGTACTTGAAACTCGTTATCTCGGATAAGTCGATCCTTTGACAACTCGAAGTTCAGATTTGGTTCGTTTATTCTAGATTCAGATTAATCTTTCCAAATAATTCCAAAATTCGACTATTTCTAAGTAAAACATTGGTTCCTTCGATCAGTGTTGATGAGTATTTTGGAAATTACAAAAAGCATTCAATTTATGTTATTTATTTCAGTAAATTATGTGAAATAACACTAAATGAACTATGCTCATTGCGATGACATAAACGAAAATAATATTGTATTATAATATAATTGTTAACAGTCGCATTTTTTATATTTTGTTCCTTAATAATGATACAATAATTTAATCTACGTGATAATATAGTCGCATGCATGATTCCTATGCAAGTATAGTACAAAAAAAATCATTTAATTTGCATAGTCATTGTGCACATTTTGAAGTTTAAGTACATCAGTATTCAATTGATTGTCATACTTCGACACTATATTCCTCAAAGAAATTGAAGGTATTTTTTTCATCAATATTATATAAAGAAATATATGTCATATCTCTCGGAAAGAAAAATAGACATAACAATAATATGTTTTGCCTAGTCTTTATGTAAATATCATGCTGCAAGCAACGTTCTGCTCACACTGACGAAAAGCATTGGAACAAACGAAATATTGCAAGTTTGTTTGTTGTGAATTTTAAGAAATTGTTATGCATGTCGTCTGCAGTGGCTTGTTTTTCTAAGATTTTGTCATTTTTATATTATTTTTTCTTATTGATGTTTATTATGTTTCACTTTGCACCATCTAATATTCATTTATTCTATCTAATAATCATAGATAGAACATGTTCTGTTCTTTAAATTGTAATTTCAAAATCAGGTAATTATTGTACTATTTCTATCAGAGTGCAATTTCCCAAAACAAAGGGTCTCATGACCATGGATAAATCATCTAGATGAAAATTGGGAATTAAAACAGAATATGTGGTTAAACATAATTGATATGTTTTTTTTTCTTTCATTAAAGAATGTAGAAAAGCTCATACGTCAATATTAGTACGGCATGATGCACTTGTGTGTGCCTACATCCTGTCACGTGTGTCAATTCAACCAATAGAAACCGAAAACATGTTTATTACCTCTGACATCGTGCTTAGCGGTGCAATTTGTGGCACTTTTTGTTAGCTTTTTATGATGTGAGATAGGAAAAACAAGATAGTTTAAGTAGTGATACTGTCTCGAACTAGATGTGTCCCGGTTTTTTTATTGTCTAGCTAGTATTTCACCACAATGATAAAACGTTTATGAATAATCAACGATGTGTTATTATACACTACTAACAGTGGATATAAACTAATACCTACAGAATGTTTAAGACATTTTATTGCTGGTTATCTTTTTAAGCGAGAAAATATTGTATTGTCAGGTGAACAGGTGTTTCATTCATACAATGAGAGACAACTCCGATGATTTTATTCTGATACAGATAAAAATTAAAGAAATGAAGACAATATTGACGATGCCAAAGGAGGTAATGATAAGTTGTTAAGTCGAAAAGGGACAGACAATACAATGCCCAAAACAAAAAAAGGACAAACAATAGTCTACAAAATATTAAATCAAAGGTTAAAGATTGCGTAACACAAACTCTACTAACAGGGGAGAACTCAGCTGCCCGGAATGGAACCTGAATGAATAGAAATAAACCCTAGTTTATCCGCTGCTACATACACTGCTTTTTCAGGGTGAATAAATATGTAGCTCGTCTTAAACAACGGGACGTAAATCATTGCCTGTAATGATATGATTATTCCATGTTGATAATATCCTGAAGCAGCTTGAAATATAAGCGTTGCCTATTCTTGTCTAGACACAACTATCCTATCAGACTACATTTGTGTATATATAATATATCCACTTTAACTTGCATGACATCTGACAATACCACTAATCCACCATCCAGAGCTTGGAATATACATAAGAGTAGTCCTTTTTAAAGAAAAGGGTTCCTATCGCTTTGTTGTATTTTGAAATATATGAAATGTAAAGGCATAAACAAAATTGGTATTTGAAGGTCAATATATAAGGATTATTTTGATTCCAAGTTTGGTTGCATTTAGTTGTATTTTAATCCTTTATGAAGGTCGTGATACATGATCTATAAATACTGAAATTCTGGGAATGACGTTACTATTCTTAGAGTAGGGTATATCCAAGAGCATGGTATTTCACTGCAAGACTTTAAGCATTCCATGATATCTTATCATGTACGTTTCAGATAATATATGGCGTTGGAAAGGTTAAACTTTAGACAAAATGGCCAGGTAGAACCGAAAAAACACAAATTTAGTAGAAAACCTAAAAGAAATCAATTAGTGGTTGTACACCTTTAGGTACAACACGTTATCGCCATTTACATACTTAATAGGAAAGAATATGAATGTAAATTAGCATGGAAGAGCTATCCAACACCGACTTTTGCTCGTTGTTAGTAAATTTGATGTCTACGTTTTATTACCTGTATTGCGAAAGACCGTGTAGCATTGTCCGTGATGTTGACAATCCTTCTAAGCATTACTTGTACTGAATAATTGTGACCGAGAATTTCTTTGTGTGGGTTGTAATTGATCGTCAATGACTGCATGATTGCATTGTACGATGGCAGATGATGCTATGCTTTGTCTCACATGATTTACACGATAATCTTGATAACTTATATATACAATGTTACAATGTCTTAGAATTAAACCTATTTAATCAAAACGTAGCTTAGTGCGAAGGACGCGTTCCTAGAATAACCTTCATAAGTTGCACACGACGCGTTCCTAGAATAACCTTCATAAGTTGCACACGACGCGTTCCTAGAATAACCTTCATAAGATGCGCACGACGCGTTTCTAGAATAACCTTCATAAGATGCGCACTAAATTTGATATCTAAGTTTTTATTACTATCAATGGATTGACACCTCTGCTGGTGAACTATTAGTCGCCCAGTGGTCAGTGCTGCTGCCATGACACGGCTTATTATTCATTGTTGAAACTATGTTATATATTAATACTAAGGTCAATCTCTCTTAGGCATAGTTGACTCCAGGCAATGTTGCTTATCCTGTTTAGTCCCTTTTGTTTACTTGCTCTGAAAGACTTTTTAATCATATAGTTTATCAATCTTTTAACTATGAGCTTACCATAGAAACACGTGGTGTGCATGTTTACCTTAGGACAAGTCGGTAGCTTTCTCTGGGAACTCCGGTTTCCTGCATCAATAAAACTGACCGCCATGATATAACTGAAATATTGTTGAAAGTGGTGTTAAACCACATAATTATAACGCTAATCCCTAATCGCTTGCCACACAATTTTATGGCAGATAACAGGAATGGCCACGATGCTATGTCCACCTATGCAATTAGTGTCGACCACATTGATTTTGATTAATAAAGATTCAAGGACTTGCTGCAGGTCGGAGGTTTTATGTAGGTATTCACATTTCCTCCACGGAGAACACTAACGGCCACGATATGACTAAAATGTTATGGACAGTGGCGTTCAACACCCATTACCCTAACAAAAAATAATATGACGGGTGTCACTGTTGGAGCAGAAACTGCTGACTCTATCGCATCACTTGATTTCCTATGTTATCTTCAAACTTTCCTTCACCCCATTTTGTGTTGGTGCTGCTCTTTGTTTAAGCTCTGCGTGAACTATTTGTGAATTATGTTTGGCCATGGTTTTTTATCATGTGTTTGTCATTTTTATTTGTTTCATGATTTTTGATCACATCTTTGTGCCTTTTGACATTACCTTACCCCATGTGCAAGCATTATATATACATTTTGTGTACATTCAATTTAATATCAACATTAGGAGGCACATATTACATATCACAAGTACTTCTACCGGAAGACGTTCCTTTTATGTATTGTGCCAAATGTGTCCAGTGTCTCTTGATTGTCTTCAGGTTTCCTTAACATTTATTAACTAGTTATATATTATATGAATAGTGTGGATGTAAACTGGTCAATGAATGGAGACTAGGCGGTCGATTCATGCTCTTTTCATCTAAGTTGTACTTTCTTCATGTTTATTCTTACGTGCAAGGATTTGTCTGCTCGTATTTTTAATATCACTATTTCGCTGGGAAACACGTCTTGTAGCGTCACGAAAAAGTAAGCTCTAAAAGCTATATAAAAAATCCGTTTTTGTATTTTGTTTCTGAGTGAATGAAAAGCAATACATGTCAATATGCGCATTTTGATAATTTGATAACAAATAGACCATTTTCAGTCACTGCCTTTTTATTGATTTGTTTTCACAGAAAATACAATAAAAGGAAAAACAAAGAGACCACAGCGTCCCAATGGTTCCTCAATCTAATTGAAAAATCGTGGAAATGGTGCAAAATCGATACCCCTCTCGCACATTCAAAAGACCCATTACTCTCTTAGCTTTGTACAGGCAATTCAATAAAAAGTGAAGGATTTAAGCAATTTAATGGACCCAAACCACACCTCTTGAAATGGTGCGGTCATGGAAGCGTTTTTCTTATGAGAGTTTAATTCTCGATCCTTACATATAACTGGATGAACATCCTTGCTATTAAGAACGCTGAGTCATAATCCTTAACTTTACACATACTATTTTTATTCTTCGAGACGCAAAAGTTATAATATTAATTCTATAAAATGAGAGCCAATGTCCTTAGCTATCATTTTTGGTAAGAAAAATATTAAATATACACTTGTCTATGAAAGTTAGTAAACCATCAAGGAATGTTCTATACACTCCGACAAAAGTTAAGCACCAGCCTATATTTTTATCGATATATTTTTTTACATCAATTCTGTTAAAACAATAAAATAGATATCACCATTTTTCTTACACTTCTTAAAAGACTACCCCAAGGGCTCTAAAATTACCAATCTATTAAGTATTTATCATCCTGAAAGACGTGACTATGACGTTGCAAAAATGGGGTTCAAAACAGGCGCTGGAAAAACGTAAAACCAGTTTGTCTTTGATGGAAATTTTTAACATTGCATTACAATGCAGGGTCTTCAGATTTTAAGAACTTTTAAATGCATCTATTGTCTGTATGTGTAAGGCATAATAATCAATAACGAGTATATCCACCTCGTTTATTGTGAAGTTCTGCAACACGCCTCGTCATGCTTCGCACAAGACACCTAAGCCGTTATTGGGGGAACTGTTGCCACTCCTGTAAGATAGCAGTTCCTAATTCGTCAATATTTTGACATTTTGGATTGCGTTGGTTAATTTTGCGGCCAATAAAGTCCCATACATGCTCTATAGGGTTCATGTCTGGCGACATCGCAGACCATGGAATTGTCTGAACACCCTCTTGCTGTAAAAAATGTTGTACAATTTGGGCTCTATGTGGCCTAGCGTTGTCGTCCATGAACATTGGCCTGTCAGCCAACGCATGATTGTCGAAATGGGGGACTACACGTGGAGCGAGCACATTGTCACGGTATTTTTGGCCTGTCAGATTACCATCAAGAACGTACAAGTACAACTTACAGTCAAAGGAAAAAACAACCCCAGACAGTTACACCCCCATCCCCAAAAGCAGTTGTGCCCAAAATGTGGTTATCCTGAAATGAAGTGTTTCGTTGGCACCAAACCCTTGCACGACTGGTAGGGCGTAACAAAAAACGACTTTCATCAGACCAGTGAACCCGTCTCCATGTGCGAATAGTCCACCCCAAATGATCATGTGACTAGTCAAATCGAGCATGGCGATGACGTAATGTCAACTGTGGACGTTTTATGGGTCGTCGAGCTCGCATTCCCTGATGGTGGAGGCGTCTGATTACAGTGCGTGTGTTAATGTGGCCTCCAAACGCTAAATTACCACGAACTGCACCAGCTGTACTGAACGGCCGTTGCTGCGCCCGTCTGGATATGAGCCGGTCCTCTCTCGGCGTCGTTTTGCGAGGTCTACCTGCACGTGGACGGTCAGTAGCATTCCCTGTTTGACGAAAACGCAGCATCAGTCGTACAATGATGGAATGGTTAACCCTGAAGTGGTCTGCCACCCTTCTATGGCTAAAACCACCGTTATGCATGCCAACAGCTTGCCACCTTTCTGGTATGGTTAATTTTCGCCGCACCATACCAAACTAATAGAAAATTAAACTTAAATCTCTACACAAAAAAATCAGCTTTCGTTCGCAAACACAAATGTTGAAAAGTACACGTGGCACTTTACACACCCTGTCATATACACATAAATAAAAATCGACCAATAACCTGTTTCACAGGTAAGTAAGTATGTGTGTACAGGTAACGAAAACAGCAAACCGATTTGAAATAAGTTCATTATTAGAAAAGATATTATTGAAACAAGTCAGTTGGTGCTTAACTTTTGTCGGACTGTATATTTAAGGATAAGCAATATGTAGGTTTGAATGGAGAAACTAGTCACTGTGTCAAATGACCTATATGCCCTTCCTTACAGACAATTGGTCATGTTCCCCCATAAAGAGAGTAGTTAATATTACTGAAATCAAATATTTTATATCAATGAATACTTAAAGCAAACATTGAACAAAGATAGACGCGTCTCATATTACTTCATGCAGATAAATGTTATTGACCCTTATACTATTGTCTTGCTTCCAAAGACTTTTTCACTTTGAAGCCTTTTGATTTTGAGCGTACCTGATGAAATTTATTTCAGGAACATGTTGTGCGAACTAAATTAGATATCTACGTGTTCATTAACTACAATGTAAATACAAATGATTAACAACAACGCGAATGAATTCCAATACACATATCCAAAGTATAACCTCAAACCATACCAGATAGTTAACGCCTTGTGATAATTTTATTATGTTTCTGTTGTATTGCGAAACATATATATTGTGCAACCATTTGTGTGACAATAAAACGTGTGAATGATCACACCGTCTTGTATGTTAATGCTAAACAACCAATCAACCGACAATAAAAAGTGACACATTTACTATGGTTCGTGAAAGACCCAGTTGTTCACATTCATATATACAATACAACAAAATGTATAGCTATGTGGAAAACGTAATAATGTTTATTTTTTGTCTACGGCAAGGCTGTCCTAGTTCGCCTCTTAAATAAACGGTTTCTCCGATAAGGCATTAACCTTTAACCATATCTTCTGCAAATCAATATGCAATAAATAACAGAATGTGACAATCTCTGTTTCGTGATACATGTATTGACAAACGTACTTCAACATATCACTAAGAAAACGAATATTCGCCATATCTTTGGCAGTTAACATTAGAGAATGATGTTTTTCTTAAATCGAAAGAAATTATTTTATATTAACGGTAGGGGCCCGGGTGGCTCAATGAGTTAGGTCGCTGGATCTAACAACTCATACAAGCCTATCACCAATACGGCTCGCAGCCGCAAGTGATAAAGTTTATCAGTTGCTTGTCCATGGTCGGTGGTTCTCTCCGGGTACTCCGGCTTCCTCCACCACTAAAAATGGTCGCCATGATATAGCTGAAATATTGTTGAAAGTGGCGTTAAGCACCAAAAATCAATCAATCAATTTATATTAACGGCTGTTCAGCTACCACGTAAATATATTTTCATTCACATTCTATGTGAAAGCAATTTGACAGATGATGTTATAATTCCCTTGAACTTGAACTCTATATTTATTTATATATACAGCCTTCTTGTAAAAGGCAGTTGTCTAACCAAAAAAAACTATGAAATGAAATTTGAAAAAAAGTCAATTGAAATAGTGCTGGTAGGATGTGTAACTTGATCAAAATTACAGTGGTTATAAATTAAAATTATTAATCACTAAATTCAAGAAATACACGGTGAAGTACTGGAAACATCTAAAATTAACACAGTATTAGATCATATATCAGCATTTCAAAAGTATTGTTTTAAAATGTGAGACATATATTCGTAATATGGAATGAGTGCAATTACAAAATAAAACGTGGTAAAGTCACATTTTCTAATGATTCAACACACATATTTATTGTATAAGGCATGACTCGTATCCTGGTGTTCGTCATTACAAAACTGAAGGTGACATGAAGATGACTTTACAAATCAAAGTTGATAAATACGGTTATGAGTAGTAAATGCCGAAAACGTCATACATTTCAGATCAATCAGGACTTAGACTACTATTAGTCTAAGTCTTAGTAAGAATATTATGTTTGTTTGTGTTTCTTCAATATAGATATGCACATGTATATTGATATAATAATATTGGCAATACATTATAGTTATTTGAAATAAAAATAAAAATGAACGTGTATCTCACCATGATTAACTTTTTAATTTTCTATGTTGACTATTACTGTTGAGTGCGTTCGGACAATAGAAATCTGTTGTCGTTGTTCTTGTTTATAAATGTATCAATATAATATTACGACCGTATGAAACAAACGTAATAGCCAATATGCATCTCAGTGTGATAAGCTTTTAATTTACTTTCTTTTTTTTTAATTTTATGTATTTATTTTTATTTTACTTGTTTACTTACTTTATTTTTTTTATTTTTCTATTATTTTATATTTATTATTATTTCTTTTAATCCAATTAGGGTATTCCGTGATTGTATAAACCAGTTAAGTACAAAACAATGATATCAGGGAAATTACTTAATTCGAGTTCTAGTCATCCGTAAATTTACATAATTTAAAATTACATAAGACATATCCCGTTATGATGATTTGAAATCAGTATCTCTTTTTTCAATGTCCTTAGAAAACCTTTGTGAAACATTATCAAAAGATTTTACAACACATTAAACAGAAAGTAAATTATGACGAAACATAATTTTGACAGGTGCATTCAGACCTTAGTCAATATATCGTTTTAATAGGTTTATGTCAATAATCAACATATACCTAGAAGCAATTTATGAAAATCTACAATTATCTGCCAGTGTCCTGAGTGAAGTTCACCATAACAACAAGCAAGGTATGGGGTTTTTACCTTTTTTTATGTTATTTTTATAATTTTTCTTATTTTATGTTATTATTTTTTTTGTTAATTGTTCATATTTTTTATTTTATTTTTTTAGGGGGGTTTTTTGCAAGTAAAATTTTAATATTTTACTGATTTTTATAAATAATTGGGATAATTCGCTTTAAAGCAAAGTATGATTATTTTTATGTTTTGTTTTTATTTTGTATGAAAAAGAAAATTCAAAGTTTACAAATTCGAGTTTATGAGGTAAAATTTAATTATTTTGAAATTGAGAACTAGTTGCACTATAAACGCTAGAATCATTTGAACGTTTTATTGAGGCATAGTATTGAAATAAGAGATGCTACTATTACCAATAGTATATAATCAGAAAAACGCTTAATGCATAGTATGACAATAGGAGAGGTTAATATTGCAACAAGTATATAATAAGCAGAACACTTGTATCGTTCGAACGTCTAGGTTTTCTCAATAGTCCCATCAGCGGTTGGAATCTCAGAAATGAAATCTTCTAATTGTATTTATTTATATATAGAAAGACATTGTACGTTTAAAAGATGCTTAAAACACTGTATAATATTGATATAGTTGCTGAACAAAGTGAACAGTCAGAATGATAATATTAATGTTCTGGTTAACGAGTCTTGTAGTACCGGTATGTCTTCCAATATTTTCATATAGCCAATGCCAAATACTACTTTAAATAGTGTTCCAAACAGAATATCACGAAGCTTGCAAGTGCAGTAAATATTCTACGAAAGAACAATATTGTTGAGTATGCCATAAATAACCCTTTGATTTGATAACACAACTATACAAATTTATTGGAGTGCAATTTTAACTTGTACATAACCTCATGATTTGAAGCGATATTGCACTATTGCATGTATCGTGGAATATTGCACTCTAACTCTTTGTTAGATTCTATAGGTAACAGTATCCTGCTGTAGAATTATGTTATGTTTGGTTTATGGTGTTTAACGCCACTTTCAACAATATTTCACTTATATCGTGGGGGTTAGTTTTATTGATGGAGGAAACCAGAGTACTCGGAGAAAACCACCGACTTGTTGCACGTCACTGACAAACGTTTTCTCATAATGTTGTATCGAGTACACCTCGCTTGAGTGGAATTCGAACTTATAACGTTAGTGATGATAGGCACTGGCAATAGAATGAGGCAGAACAATTGCTGAAAGTCGCAACAATAACATAACCCTAGATAACTTATCTTTCTTTACTGGTAGTTTTTCTACGATGTTGTAAAGGTACTATTTATATGTTTTGTTACCAGTAGCAACTAGCTTGCTTCTAGTTATTTCTGCCTAGGGGTTGTCATGGTCGTGATCGCATGGTAATTAGATTTACAATTCTATCCTTGATTAGTAGTTAGTTATAATATACGAGTACAATGCATGTATGTAAATGGTATATGTTGAAGCTATCATAAAATGCCTTTATAGATTGACTTATATGTTGTTGGTTTTTTTTTTTAAATTGATAAATTTAGTTGTATTTTTGAAATTAGAACATATTGGTTTTAAAATTGATATATTTAGTGGTATTTTTGAAATGGGTATATGTGGACTCTAATTAATCTCTTATTAATCCTGATTAAGATATGTTGTAAAACAGGGAACCTTAGATTGTTTTTTTTTTTGCTTACCTGGGCGTCTAATGTGTTTTGTCAACAGGTGAGTCAAACAATAAAGTATTATTTTATTTTAAAAAAAAATTTACAAGTTCATTACCTATGCATTACCGATGCTCTCAAAGTTGAAACATTAGAATGCTAAATATCATAAAAATATCTGGGAACAAGAAAACGAAATGGGTGTAAACAGGAAAGCCAAAATCGGTCAAAGTCACCTATGCCCGAGGGAAAAGGGCATTCGTTTTAATAATAATGCATGCCATGTGTATTCCTGTTGACGTGAATGTGGTTTTTTGATGACTGTAAACAAGACCCTTTAAACAACTTCTTTGTGTCTAAAGGACACAACAAGAGTATGACTGTTGGTAATAACAATAACTGATATAACTTGACAAACCACAATTAATAGTTAGGGGGATTTTGATAAAACTTTGGCACAACATTAACTCAAACAATAACAGATTATCATTTATTATTAGTACATGTAACCATATTATTATGTGCACAAATACGGGGTCGTCGTGGTCATGCTCGTATGGTAGTTTGATTTAAAACTACCTATGCAATCAGTGCCTATCACTACTAATGTTGTGAGTTCGAATCCAGTTCCGGTGAGGTGTATTCGATACAACATTATCTGATCAAGTATCAAGTTCGTCAGTGACAGTGTTTTTCTCCGGGTACTCCGGATTCCTCCACCAATAAAACTGACTGCCACGATATAGCTGAAATATTGATGAAAGTGGCATTAAATACTATAACCCTAACCCTTCTTGTAAGAAAATAATGTCCATGCTTTACGTATTAAAAGTCACCCAATCATATGTGCCTGTATGTCCAGTTTTAGCATCATGATATTTTATATACTGTAGAAGGTGAACGTTCTGACAAGATAATTGTATTCTCTACATACTCTGCTATTCTTAGAATCAATAGCAATGTAATACTATTTATTATACCTCAATGTTTAATGAACTAGTACTATTCGCCGGGTAATAGTTCAAAAGACTCTTCACCTCTCCTTTGCTATTGACCAGAGATGCGAAATATTTTTTTTATATATAAAGCCGGTTAATAATCCAAAAGACTCTTCACCTCTCCTGTGCTATTCACCAGAGATGCGAATTATTTTTTTTTATATAAAGCCGGTTGATAGTCCAACAGAATCTTCACCTCTCCTGTACTATTCACCAGAGTTGCGAAATAGTTTTTATATATAAAGCTGGTTGATAGTGCAAAAGACTTTTCACCTCTCCTGTACTATTCACTAGAGATGCGAAATATTTTCTATATATACAGCCGGTTAATAGTTCAAAAGACTCTTCACCTCTCATGTGCTATTCACCAGAGATGCGAAATATGTTTTCTATATATATAAAGCCGGTTGATAGTCCAAAAGACTCTTCACCTCTCCTGTACTATTCACCAGAGATGCGAAATATTATTTTATGTATAAAGCCGGCTGATAGTCTCAAAGACTCCTCACTTCTCCTGTACTATTCACCAGAGATGCGAAATATTTTTTATATATAAAGTGCTGCTCTTCAAACAAAATGCACTTCCGGTCAACGTTTTCACACGCCAATAAAACAACAAAAATGTATATTAAATTCCTAATTCAATTATATCTTGGTACTGAAAACTGAATAATTGCAGAATATCATCGATCTGTCACAAGTTACAGACAAAATAAATCATTTATTTAAAAAAGAAAGATATTTCTTTATAGAATTGCACATAAAATTGTAGACCTGCACGTTCCCATATATTTCTTGATGACAAGTACGTGTACAATCTAGAATACACAATACTTCTTACTCTCAAGGACTCAAGTGATTATAATATGATCTTCATAAATAAACGTAAAAATCCTGGAATAATATATATTTAGATTTTTTTTCCACAGTTACAAATCACGTACGTGGATGTTTCTATATATAATATTGTGATTAAGCTTTGTCTATTTTATTCTTAATGTGATCTTAAAACAAATTTAAACAAACATTTTTTTTTTTTTCAATATAATTTTGACATGTAAATAAGAATGATAAATCGTGTGGTTACACAAAAACATTATGTCGTCTTTGTTTTTATAAAGTAAGGGTCTAAGCGGTACCATTTATATATTATGCAACTAACAAGATCTTTTAACTGAAAAACGAAATTACAATTGACAACGTTGTATTTTTTTGCTGTACGATAATTTATGGGATGTAGGGCATGGCTGCTTTGACACACCGGAAATACCAACATTAATGCGAAATCGATAATGACCATTTGAATGGATTTACAAGGTACATGTAAAAATGTGGTCTACCAAAAAGAAGGAAGCATTTATAACAATGTAGACCCTCATCCACGAGCTAATCATGTGGTTAGCTGAACAGCAGACGACAATGATGACGTGTATTTCAAACCTCGTGATAGCAGATGATGCATCGAGCTGAACTAAGGAGAAATAAAACAAATGTAATCATATATAAAGTTAAAAAGGCAAGACCAAAATTTGATGAATTACAAAATTCAACCATTTAGAAGTTACCGACTCGTGAATTGATGGGACGAGGCATTAAAATCGTGCATTGTTAAAAGATTGATCAATCATATGCTCTATCATATGCTCTATTTTTTGTATTTTCAGATCTTCCCCGCCATAATTTCTATACAGCACTAGATATATACGGTCTCTGTCACAGGAACGTTTTAATTCCACACAACTGACAATCAGATTTTGTTGGAGCCAAATACCATAAAGTGAACAAGTGTATACAATTTGATATAAACAATCAGGAACCAGTTTTACAATGAGAAAATTTATTTTACTCTGTTCGTTGATATCTGTGGCATGTGAGTATAGAATTTGTATATTATGAGGTAGAAACGGAGGGGTGTCTTCTCCAAGAGAATGGGAGGGAGTAATATTTATTCCAATAAAAGAATCACTATTTTCACTACAAACTGCAACAATGACATAGGTCGCATATACGCCTCAACATATATTTTAAATTCTAACATCACCTCCTTCTTTCGCTTTGTTAACAAGCGAGCGAGCTATCCATTCGGTATAATTTCATTAGCACATGCGCCGGCGAATGTGAATGACTTTTCCATTGGCAGCATAAATTGTGTGCGACATTTTCCGCAAACGTAAATCTAAATTACTGTCTTCCAATCAAAGTATACTACCGTATTTGTACTCTTAGACATATCAGAATCGAAGTAAATCATGGAAGCCAGAATGTGTTTTGAGTTTTAACACGGATTGTCGGACATAAGTAAATTTTATCCCTCGCTTCTGGGTCGGGATAAAATACTAATATCCGCCAATCCATGTTAAAACTCCCAACACATTCTGGCTTCCATGAATTATTTCTTAAATAAACCCGTAGACATCTAAGTTAGTGCGCACGACACGTTTCTATAATTACTTTCATTAGGTACGGTAAAAGTTCAATGACCGGAAAGCCAAATAATATAGACTTCAACATATTGAGGTAAATTGTCGACAACTTCGGTACCACAAATATGGCGGTGCTTCCGTTGAGAGAAATCAAAGTTTTATTTTAAGAAATTCATGATACGCGGTCTTCCTCTTTTTCGCAACCTCATTGTTAATCGGTGCTTTTCACCACTAACGTCGTGAGCTCGAATCCCGCTCAGGCGAGGTGTACTCGATACAACATTATGTGATAAAGTTCGTCCGTGACTTGCGTTAAACATAACAACTCTAGTCCCTAACCCCCTTTTCTTCAACATCTACATTTTCAGTAGAAGATTTCAAATAATAAGAAAATTATAGAAATACATTTTTTCTCGGAAATCATTCATGAAGCAGTAATTGCAGAACATATAGTCTGATCCTATGCCACCGTGGGTTCTATGGTTCCGTGTATTCACGTGCCATTTCAATCAATTTTCGCCGCCATATTCTTAATTTACATATATGATTGGACCCCGATATATATTCCAGTAAAATGCATTGTTTCTTAATAATGCGTTCAATTGCCATACATTTCTTCAGTATGTTAAAACGATCAAGTCCCAGAAACGTTGGCTCCTAATTATTGCACAAAAAAAGAAAGTATCGTTTCTTTCCCACGCAGACAAATGTCTTCTCATACTCGTTTCTGGTGATTTTTTTTAATCGAACGTTATATAAACATTAATAAATCATGGCCGTCATTCTGGAATTTTGTTTTTCGACATTTATAGATTTGTCAAGGACATATTAATTAGCATTAACTCTATCAAATATATTTTTTTTAAATATGATACATTTAACATATCTATTTCTGTTTTAATATCCAAACAGAATATTATCCTCAATATATCAAACAACGCCGAGATATGTTGCGAGATATCAAAAGATTTTATTTCTTCATTTTTTCTTGAATGATATTTTTTATTCAAATAACAATGCTACGAGACATCAAACGATATTATTTCTTCATTTTTTCATGAATGATATTTTTTATTCAATTAAACAATGCTACATTGTACATACCTTCATGCTTGCTTTCGTATGTTTCCTTATCCGGGATTTTTCTGATGTAAGGTTGTTATTTCATAATTAGCTGTCCAAATAAAAGTTATAGTGTTTAGCGCCTCACTATTTCAGTCAGTTTTATTTGTGGAGGAAACCGGAGTACCTAGAGAAAACACCGAGCTGCCGCAAGTCACTGACAAACTTTATCACATATTGTTATATCGAGTACATTTTGCCATGAACGAGATTCAAACTCACAACTTTAGTGGTGATGGGCACCCATTGCATATGTAATTGTAAATCCAACTACCATATAATCACGACAGCGCCGATATATCGATCCTGCATTTATTAAAAAAATTCTTAATCTGGACCCTCTTGTCATGACAGCAATTTTACAAAATCATTATTCAAAACAAAACAAAAATGTATTAGATGAGCAAATAAGGGTAATAACAAAATTACCGAACACCAAACAATCTTCCAAAGGGAAAGGCAAAACTCATAAGTCAACAAAACAGACAAAATCAAATCAAAATACTTTTAAACATAAATACTCATACTCAAAAATAAAAGAAATATCACGTAAAAGTTATAACATGTATAGGTTTAGGGTTAGAGGTCATGGTGTTTAACGCCACTTAGGACGTGCATACAATTAGCAGTTTGCATCAAGTTCTGAATTAATTTTGTTTAATAGTAAGAGTAAAACAGATTAACAACTGATGTGTTTCACTAATGGAATTAATTAAAGAGTATTATAAGTTTATAAATTTTAAAATGGCATTTGATTTTTCCAAGAATTAATTTCATATTTGCTACTAGAAAAGTACTTTTCCTTTAGTACATTTGAGCGAGTTATGGTTAGTCCGTCATAAGTTGTAGATTTTAACCCCAAAAGACATTTTTATTTTGCAATGCTATGAACAAACATGATACAACTTTGAGAAAAGCACAGTCAAAATCAGAAAATAGGATTTACACTCCAGTGGGAGCACAACACCGTCTGAGACAGTGTTAGCAATGCAACACACTCTATACTGTTTCACGCATGATTTTCTTTCTTAAATAAACTTTAGTTGTCATGGAAACCTTAGTTGTCATTGCTATGTTGTATTGGAGAAAGGTGTCGTCGTGGTCATGATCGTATGGTAGTTGGATTTACAACTACCTGCGCAATCAGTGCATATCACCACTAACGTTGTGAGTTCGAATCCCGTTATGGTGAGGTGTACTCGAGGTCTGTGGTTTTCTTCGGGTACTCTGGTTTCTTCTACCAATAAAACTAACAACCACGTTATAGCTGAAATATTGTTGAAAGTGGCGTCAAACACCATAACCATAACCCCCCAGTTGAGAGTAATATAGTGCTAGATTTTCTAAGAAATCCTTCATTTGATACATAGTCAATAGTCAAACCTGGTATTAAGAGGTCACCATGGGGACAAAGAAAAAGTATTCGAATATAAATGACTCCTTAAAACAGATTCAACTCTCTCTCTATCTGTCTCTGTCCCTCTTATTCTCTCTCTCTCTCTCTCTCTCTCTCTCTCTCTCTCTCAGGCGACTTTTACCATTTTGCTCCAGATAATCTAAATATTAATATAGTGCCTGACATATCTTTAAGAGTTGCTAAATCGTGTTTCGCTGAGAAAGATACATGTGACTGATTTTCAAGTTGATAGTTAAAAGTTTGGCAAATAACATCTATCAGAGTTAAATAATGGGTTATTGTCATTTATAGGTCAACACCATCATTATTTTGATTGAAAATGAACAACTTATTTACAAACAACTTATTCCAAGAAAGTTTAAACAGTGATGGTCATCAATTTCACCAATATCAACAAAACGAATAATCATCTCTCCTCTTAACTGAACCCATTGAACACAAAAAAGACCACGTCATATGACGTTAGAAATCCAGGTCCTGGTTTAGGACAGGCACAAAAATGTGGAGGGGTTACACCGATTAATGGGATCCCAACCATCCCTTCTTGGTAACTCAATCTCCAACGGCAATTCCTATATAAACACCTGAATTTAACAAAGTATAACAATTATGAACACACACAAAAATGTATTAAAGATATTCCTTTAGTAATGTTCTGATAAAAATGCTAAGTAGAGGGGATACATTATTGGAAAGCTTAATTTATCGTATATACAGTGACATCTGTATGCACCGAACCCTGAATAAACAGGAATCCTGTATAGACAGAACTTTAAATAAAGTCGATATGTAAGAAATATTTTCAAATTTAACCTGCATAAACCAAACACCTGTCTATTCCGTACACACACGTTAGTCTCGCGGATGTTCGGCTAAGACACGTTTTACTGTATTGTTAATAAATCAGTTCCAGTATTTAATTAACGTGCATTGTCCTCTTCAGTGTCCCAAAATCGATTTGGAGGTGGTGGCCGAACACAGACGACGTCGACGTTCACTAGACAGACAACAGGAGGTGGCACATTTGGGGCTGGCGGTACAGGAGCCAGTGCCGTAGGGTCAACTCGATTTCCAGCTGGACCCGGAACTCAGGGTACTGGTGCTGGTGCTGGTGCTGGTGCTGGTGCTGGTGCAAGTGTGGGAGCGTTTGCTAATCAGGGAGGTGGTGCCGGTAGAATGTTTGGTACTGGTGGCCGAGGTGCTTTTGGAGCATTTGGTGGAGGCGGACCTGGTGGAAGATTCGGTGGAGGACCAGGTTTTGGACCTCCTGGATTTGGACCACCAGGGTTTGGACCACCAGGGTTTGGACCGCCAGGCTTTGGCCCACCAGGATTTGGACCACCAGGATTTGGACCTGGAGGCGCATTTGGTGCTTTTGGGGGTGCAGGCGGAGCATTCGGTACACAAGGCGGTGGCACTTTAGGTACTTTCGGTGCAGCTGGTGGTGGAGCCAGACAAACGGGTGGACTTACTGGAGGAGAAAATTCACTAGCAAGTACAGCATTTGGAACAGGAACAACCGGTGGCGGTGCCACAACCGGTACTGGTGGAGGAAGGCCAAATGCATTTGGAGGTGGAGCAGGAGCCGCGGGTAACAGTCTCGGTATGTTTGGTGCCGGAGGGGGTGTCCCTGGAAATGGATTAGGCATGTTTGGTGGACCTAGTGGACAATTTGGAGGTGCTGGGCCCTTTGGTGGCAGAGGAGGACCATTCCCTGGATTTGGAGGACCAGGAGGAACCGGTCAATTTGGTCCACCAAGATCTCCCTTCGGTGGGATGGGATTTGGTGGAGCTGGTGGTATGTTCTCTGGTGGACAGTTTGGAGGCCAGTTTCCAGGTGGTCAGTTTGGCGGACAATTTCCAGGAACAGCTGGTGGTCAGTTTGGAGCTGCTGCTGCTGCCGGTGGTGGACGATTTGGTGGTTTTGGGGCTGCAGGAGGCACTAATGGTCTTGGTTTAGGAAATGGACTGAATGTCGGGGCTATGCAATCTACAGGTCTGTTATCTGGTTTAGGAGGTTCAACATTAATAGACCCAGTTACGGGTAACAGAGTACTTCCCCTGCGTAACGATGTAGTAAATAATGCAATTGCGACAAGACGAGGTCAAACAGGTTTGTCATAAATAAAATTTCAAACTAAAAGACAATAACACTTTTTGGTATTTTACTACTTTCGATGAGGTTCTAGAAGGTATTGCTACGATTCCTGGCCTTTAAAGGGAAACTTTGAAATTCTGGGTAATTTAAAATTGTATTTTCAAAAATATAATTTGCAATCGTTTAAATAATGAAATCAAAAAGGACTCGAATAGCAAGCTTACTTTTTTTTTTTATAGAAGACTTTCCGATAATGCTGTATTTTTTTTTTTTCGTTTATTTCTATTTTAAAAGTTCTTTATTGTTAAAAGAAAAATTACGCACTGCACATTGAAGATAATTTAAAGCAATAATATAATGTCAGACAAGAATATTTATTTACCTTTTTCTAAAATTCATTTGCAATCAAAATCTATCATGCAATGCATCATTGACAGCGTTGTGGTCATGGATCGGTAGGTACCCTTCTAGAGCCTCCTAAACGCTATGCCTGGCTTTGCTATATACGAAATAACAAAACATGGGTTTAGAATAAGGATAGGGATATGGACCGTTTCACACCTCTGGGGTATGAGTTAAGCCCATCATTGTTTCTAGTCTTTTCTGTGACTGTGAGATAAGAAACGTCAATAGAACCATTGTTGCTTCTCATTCGTTACTTTCCATGTGAAAACTCGGATAGTCTCCCCTATTCTGTTACACCAATTACGTCATTTCCTGTGTGTATTCAACTGTCAATATTATGCTCTGAAATGTATATTATACTCGGATCAAATTAAAAATGTGCATACTACATGTACAATAGTAAGAATACATGTTTTTGATTTAGGCATTAAATTAATGATAATTTCTTTCTACAGGTATATGCAAATGTTAACTACTTATATATCTCTTAGCAACATTATGTTGGCTTGTGGCTATATATATAGATATATATATATATACATATATCAATATTAGCTTACGCCATTTAGCTTTGTCATTTTATATATCAATTATAATCTATAGTTCTAACATGTAAGGCGAAAGGTCAATATTTTGGTAACAAAAACCCACAAAAAATAGTTCTGCGGATTTTCGGTGTTAAGCGGTTTACATTGATATTTAAATGCGTAGTAATACGTATATTAGATGCAGTAGGAATCCTTGAAATTTATAGATTATTTTTGTACGACTAGACCTTTCGGTACAGAGAAGTCGAAGCATCCTCTGGATCTTGTTTCAGCAAACAATACAATATGTATGATCACTGAAAATTTACACACGAACAAACAGATATTTTAAAATAGTACCTTTATCGTTTTTATTTACTAATGTTAATACTTTTGTGGGTTTTTATTTTTTATTTTTTTTAAAGTGGCGCGATAGGCCTGT
This sequence comes from Gigantidas platifrons, assembly GCA_002080005.1. NCBI lineage: Eukaryota > Metazoa > Mollusca > Bivalvia > Mytilida > Modiolidae > Gigantidas > Gigantidas platifrons. The sequence continues at coordinate 229,518 of MJUT01039632.1, forward strand.
ATGCTATACATGTATATTCTTTATTTATCACAGCAGCTCAGATAGTCGCTTGCGTCTATTACAATAATATGTATATTATATGTATATTTCGCTGAAATAGCTAACAAACAACTAATAATAGTTAGATATAGCATGCAATTTGCTTTATAGCATCTTGGCGTACTGCTGGAAACTCAAGGAGGAACAACTTAGTAGTGCAAAGACAGAGGGTACCTCCAAGGCGGCGTACAAGTAGGCTTCGGTGTTGGCTTATGCCGGTTTCTGAACGTATCCATTCCGTCAGATGTTTCCGCGTTTTCTTGTACAGATTATCTAATCAAACGTCTGCTTACAATGTTAATTTTTGAAGTCTTTATTATCGGAACTAGAATATAGGCACTCACATTAGAGCAATGATTGACACTTTAGCTAATACAATTTAAAAAATACTCTTTATTTTACATTTAATCAGAGTTTAGATAACTTTGAAATAACGCTTTTGGGGGCATGATTGTTGAAAGTTTATTGTTCTGTAAATGGGCTGGGCATGGTGTTTAACGCCACTTTTCGAAAATATTTCAATAGTTACATGCAAATGTACATGTGTTAACGTGTCACATGTGCATGTTTTTACGCGCATTTCTCTAAGTAGGTTGGTGCAAGTGAAATATAGATAATTTACGGAATGGATACGATTAGGAATCCGTCAGGGTTTTTTAAATTTAAAATTCAAATTATTTCTCTGGCTTTTGGTTCCTTATTTAAACAGAAATGCACAAGAATGTGATTTTTTTAATGAATAATGTGTCGAATGAAGGTTATTAACTATTAAGCCATGTCAATGACGAAACACTCGCCACTGGGCGGATGATACTCTTGGGGAATAATAGTTCACAAGCAGAGTTATTGACCTGCATATGTAGTACTAGTAATAAAAACGTAGAAATCTAATTTAGTTCACACGGTGCATTTTTTAAATAACCTTTATCAAGTAGACTCAAAGTCAAATATAAACATCATGGCTGTAATCAATTTAAAAATTTATTCTCAAAATAACTTTAAGAATGAAAAAAACACATTTTGATTTTTATTATTATTATTATCACTGATCATTTGCATTTTCTAACCAGCATTATTGTAGAAAGCATTTTTTTTTTATCAAAGCATGTGTGGATTTAGACGGCAGTAAACAAATTAATTAATGATATGCACGTAATATGTCTTTCTCTCTAATTTCTTCTCTTAACGTTGCTTTTTCCTATAGCAACTTAAAGATAACTTGATGTAAAAGTTTTTACGTAGAATTCTTATTTAACTTAATAACATTTCTAAACTATTCTGAATTATTATATTTTTAAAACATTTCAATATATTTTTTGTAATTTAGTATTATAATTTATTCAGCGAGATAGTTAAATTTCAGATACATCGTAAAATATAGATATGAGATAATTTATTTGTTTGCCTACAGTATATCAGCTTCTTTATTCCTCTATATTATATATATCAGCTTTATTCCTTAGCTTTTTTGCTTATAGTTGCTTTGTTTTTATAGCTAGAAGACGTGCTTTAGCCGCCCGGCGGCGGAACGCCCTACGAGCAGCACGTAAGGAATTATCCATTCTATTTTAATCTGACATATATCTTATTGGTTACATCATTTTGCAAATTAGCCAATGAAAATATAGAACATCCTTTGCTTCTTCCTGCTTGGCTTTCTGTAAAATAAAGTCTGTTGATAAATATTTTCCCGTTTAAATAGATATAAAAGGTTGAAAGGATATTTAGTTGATTTTCAGAGGCATGTGTACAACATTATTTTTCCACTTATATTTGATATGTGTATATTAAACAAGCGTCTTTATTACTCTCAAAAATGATTTTATTCCTGTCTTAAAATTCAATATTATTTCATTTTTTTTCACAAATAAGTATCATCACTAAAGGTGTGAGTTCGAATCCCGTTCATGTAAGGTGTACTCGATACAACAATATTTGATCAAGTTTGTCAGTGACTTGCTACATATCGGTGGTTTTCTCCTGGTACTCTGGTTTCCAACATCAATAAAACTGATAGACACGATATAACTGAAATATTGTTGAAAGTACATGTAGCGTTGAATACCGTAAACCCTCACAAAATAGAAACTACTGCCAAGATTTCGGATTATATTTATTACGTCTGAGATCGCCATGCCCTCTGAAAATCTCTTGATGTTCCTTGATGCCACATTTGTTTGCTTGCTTGTACCAATTTGATGAATTAATCTTCAAATTGCAAAAATACGCTTTTCATTTTTATCATTTACAAATTTGATAAAAACATACTTGATAGTTTCGTATTTTTTGTAAACTGGATATTTTAATTTATATCACGTGATTTTAGATCTATCACTTATTGATTATTTCCCCTTTTCAGGAACACCAACAGGGACCGGAGCAGGTTAGTCTTTTCTTATTTTATTACCCAAGCATGCAATACTGTTCTAACGGAACCCAAACTAACATATGCACTCCTTCCAAAAATAGCATTGAAATCGATACTTCTTCAAATCAAGGATTTGTATAGTAAAATTCCACTATTTAAATCCTTGTTCAAATATTAAAATCAAATTAGAAAAAATAGACGATGGGTTATTAACTTATTATAAAGATTTTTGTGTCATTTGTGCATTTTCCAACTATAACTGCCACGATATAACTGAAATAAGTTACGTTAAACACCAAAGCCAAACCGCCCAACTATATGTTCGTCCACCTTCTTATTTTAAATAGACAGATATGCATACTATATTTACGTTGTCTGATAAATAATTATTACCTGAACATAAATTGTGTTTAAAATGTCTCCATTTAATGTTCAATATTTTTTTTTACAATTTTTTGTTTTAATATTTTATAATGTAATCGATATTTATTGTCAATATCTATTATTTTAATACAATATTCATGACAATAAGTAAAAATACAAAAATAAATAAATTATTTATTGCCGCCCAGTCTAGACGCCCTGTCCAGATACTAGTTATAGCTTAAACATATCTTATTAGTCAATTAAATAGACAAAATGGATTAAGAACAAGTTAAACAAATTGATGAAGTCTTCTCCAAATTTCAATTTGTTACATTAAAGAAGTACATAAAAGACATGCAATTACTATATATAGCACTAATAACGAAAGTGTGTATTCATTACACATACGTACAAATAAGTGTATATGATAAGAAATGGCCGTGCACTGAAATTACATTGGGATGAACTAGTGACCAATGATTGACGACAGAGATGAAAAATTATATCGAATATAATTTAAATCATAAACGACAGGGATAGAGATGGGTCGCAAAATTTACTAATTTCTTTTGTGAAAAAACTTGAATATTTATTTATTTATTTACCTGTTAATTGTAGATTTCTTCTCATCGCCCAACACGCTGTCATTTTCCACAGGTCAGATGTCTAATTAATATATATATAGGAATCATAGGTCTTTATTCTTAGAGAGTAATTTTTGATGATCTTCTAAATATGTCAAATTATTAGAACCGTTTCATTTAAAAAACAAATTTGAAGGTGTAATAAAAGCATAGATATCAACTTTACTGCGCATGACGCGTTTCTGGAATAACCTTCATCATGTACGAGGCCTGGATGGCTCAATGACTTAGGTCGTTGGATCTAACAACTCATACAAGTCTATCACCAATACGGCGTGGGTTCGCGCACGGCTTTGT
>MJUT01039636.1:6973-19419 GCA_002080005.1 Gigantidas platifrons
TTTTTTTTTTTTTTTAATTATCAAATCCGGACGCGAACCCACGCCGTATTGGTGATAGGCTTGTATGAGTGTCAGCGACCTAACTCATTGAGTCATCCCTCCCCCTTTTTATCATAATATACGGCCGTACTGATTTGTATGTGAATAATCACTGTTTACTTTCATACTAACCTGCCATTTCATCTTTAAATTTGCCTGGTACTTTTTTGTGTTTAGTAGAATAAAGTGGGTGGTTTTCATCGTAGTTGGGGGTGTCAAAGTAATCTTGAATGCCCATCATGTCCTTGTAAATGTCGTCGGTGATAATTTCATAACAAAGGGAATCTACAATAGATGTGTACATACTACATGAGAAATCTTTATATTATAATATTAATTAAAAAAGATAAAGACAATCAATTTATTTTTACCGTGACTATAAAATTACTAAAAAAAAATAAAGACAATCACATTTTTTACATCATTTTTGAGGGTCTGCACCACTATGTGAAACCAAGGTTATCACACTACTGACTTAGTATATGGAAATAACTAATTCAATAAAAGTTGGTTGACTTAAGTTCTTGAGATGAACAATTTTCAGGACGTAAAACTGTTCATAACAATAACGAGTCCTGGTATTTTTCATCTGATATACCTTCTCTAAAAATGATATTTATATGTATCCAAAAGATTTCTTTAAAACAGCAACAATTAGTAGCAAATTATTTTTTGAAGTGAAACAAATCAAACATTGGATGTTTCCATGTATTCTGTGCTTACAAAATTTCGAGAGATCAAAATGAATTGCAACAATATATGGAAACAAACAACATTTACCTACACGCGATACCAGAGGAGGTGAATCTGCTGGTTATGTTCCATACCCTGCTGCATACAGAAGAAAATTTGCTGAAAGTACAGCGTGGAATTTCTACACAAGTTATATAAAATGTGTAGTGTCTCAGATGGATATAGGGCAAAACAAAGTATGGCTACTATAGAAGAAATACTGAATCAAAGGCATGTAATTTTACAATTATTTCATAAAAAAAAATGACAATAGAGAAAAAATTAATTACAATGTCAGTCTTTGTGGTGCCCGTCTTACTCTTTGACTTCTCAATGGTTTTGGAGGTGGTAGGGGGTCTTCTGATTTTTTTGCTTGAGGTACAAGTGGTTGTTGCGGTTGATGGCGCCAAGTTTGGGTGCAGGTGCAGCCACGAAGAAGGGTTGCTCATTTTGGAGAAAAACAATCAGTTGTCTATAAGCAACCACCAAGACTGTCATGGTCATTATAGAATGTTTGATAAAATCTGAAATTTTAAAATGCACTTTCATCACTGTTTTGAGGACTAGTAGCAAACTTTCTCCATGACAACTGATTAAACTGGTATATTTGGAGTCTGCTTTGAACACAAAGGGACATCCCTGTTGCCATGTATAAAAGTTCACCATCCTGGTCCCCACCCACCACGGAGTGTCAACACGGGCGATACTTGAATTCCAAGGATGGTATACTCGAACAGTACAATTTCTCTATGAACGCAAGGTTCGTATTAGGGCTGGTTCCCCAATGAAACAACCGTTCGAAATATCAACTACTCGACTGACCCATTAGTCACCGCCTTCTCTGACAATCCTATTTCTTAGTTATTTAGAAAACATCATTCATTAAGTTAGAATAATTAAAACGTATAAACGGTGTTTACGCGATCAGTTAAAGGGCTTGACGTGACCAGCCGATTGATCGAATCTGGTCCATTCGACCTCCCGTCTTGTTCATGATTTCCTTACGAAAGATTCGTTCGAGAGCATTTGTAACATCACCAACAATCAACCCGCATGAAAGTGTATTAAAAAACCTGTCATGCGGTCTTCTGCCTTGACAATGCAGTTTATGTCAATGTAAGAGAAGACAAAGTTCGAATCAGTCTACAACGGACATTTATGCATTTTTCTTGATTTTTCATTCTTCCCCTTTTTCTGAAAAGTCCACATAAATTCACATTCGATGGCCAAATGATTACTCTTTATTATAGAAAACATCCAAATATATCACTGTTTGTTATTGATATTACCATTTTAGATAGGTTTCACACTTTCAGGAATGTCGTTTTTGAGAAAATGTGATTTTGTCACCTTTTCTCGAAATATGACATTTTTAAAAGAAGTCTCAATAGCTTAAATTACTATTACTTGATATTTTTGTCAAGAATTAGCACGCGTTTCATTTTATATGCTTTTTGTCACATTTTTATTCATACTTATGAAATAGTACGGATTTTTTCTTAAAAAGATATTAGTTTTCGTATTACCTCCCTTGGTGTTTTAACATCGATTTAGCAAAAATGTGACCATTTTCAACTTTTACGAACAGTGAATTCGCATAGCCCTAAATACAAGCTTTCGAATGATATGAAATTTAGCCGTGTCTTAGATAGGGGCATTAAGATCTTACAAATGTGTGAAAAGTCACTCTACTATAATACGTGCATGAAAATTAGAAGATGTAAAATTGGTTGCAGTAAAAAGTGTTCGACGGTCAAGTTTAGTTCGGTGAAAATGTGCAAATTGTGATAAAAGAGGAAGTATTCGTCGGTCGTTTTTATGTTTTGCGCTAAAATTTAGTTTCTCAACAAGATATTAAAAATTCCCGTATAGCGATAAAGATAATGTGTTCGCCGATAGTTTTTGTGCATTCGGTGGTAAAAAGACGCACCACATTAATGTATATTAAATAGTAAAACCAATATTAATATGTTTCATGCTTACTTTTTTAGTTAATTAATTTTATATGACGTAGTATACAGTGAAAAAAGAGGCGTGGTTATGTTTCGGATACAAGACGGTATTCAAATTTGATAGCGACCCCGACAAAAATATTTTACCTGTGAAATGGTGTTTCAATAGTTGCCACTTTCACCCATTAAATTAAGCCATCCTAACATTCTAAATCTAACACTTCCGTCGTTTGCACTTTTGTATATAAATAAGAGCCGTTTGAGTGGTGGTTTTTAAACTACAATTGGCATAACATGTTCAATAATGCAACCCCTTTGTTTCACATGTAATGGCGGCTATCGTGTGACGCGCTTACGATTCGCCAATAAATGAAAAGTGTTATTGTCGCTGTAAAATATTTGATAAACGTACCATAAGTGTTATTGTCGTAGTGTTATTTGATAAACGTACCCTATTTCTTTGAATGTGAAGCACCTGCAACTGATATAGTATAATAGTCCCAGCCTGCAATGAAAGTTAATGAGAAATCATGTTTGCCATGGAGCGAGAAATTTATAACTTGTCCTCAAAGTCAAATTCCAGATAAATTTTGTAGGCATCACTATGCCAGTTCCCATGAAACAGTATTAGTTGGACGGAACTTTTGAATGAAATGCCCAATTTGCACCTGCCCTTCGAAATGAATGTGATGAGTAATTGGATGGATTTAATTTGCATCTCTTCAAAGTATCTCTTAATTTTCTTTGATATTGTGTATAAGTTAAAACTTTCCTAACATGTCCATGACAAATTAAAAATGCAGGGTCATTATTATCTGCCGAAACTAACTTGCACATACAATGTATTAGTATATGCCTGATATGGACATAATGGAGAATTAGGAATTTTGACTACGAGTATTTATAACTTTCTGTCTCCAAATTAAATAGTTTTTGACCATACAATTTTTATCACTAAATAGTCCCTATGAACTATGCTATTTTTTCTGCACAATTGTTTGGACGGATCAAACTTTTTAACAGAAACCGGTACCAAATATGATTTTCTTGCCATCAAGAAAAAGGCAAACAAATAGAAACACCAATAAATTACATCTACATCAGAAAGTATTTGGTAATGCCCTATGAGGCAAATGCTGATTATCTCGTGCTAAACCACGATATAATAATTTGACAGAAAACCAATTTTCAGATGGAAATTCAAATCCTGCAAGAAAGTGTAATGTTTTAACTCCGCTAATGTAATTTTGAATATAATTTACTGACTGTAGTAGGTAATGGTGTTAGTTTGGTCAGGTGTACTCTAAACAAAGGCCTTAAAGGTCATGTGTACTTTTTAGAAGATAAATTTACCTAAAATAACGAAATCCAAACAAACAATGCCAGAATAATTTCCAAAAGAAAAAACAAAATTGTGTAGAGTATTTTCGAGATTTGTGTGTGTGGAGTACCCAGGACGAGTCCTTGTGAAAAGGTCACAAGGTACTCAGAATATGGTTACTTATGTCTTTTCAGATGTCTACTCAACTGAAAGTAAGCAAATACAATAAGAGAGGGCTTGTGTACAAATGTTTACACTGTCCACCTGAGGTGGCCATTACAGGAGAGAAAGGTAGAGTGGAGGGACATATTATGAAAATGCACCTGGATTAGACCAGAACAAATTCTACTGTTTATTGTGTATGCATAGGTCCAAGGATAGGAATCCATTCTTAAAACATGCTTCAATATTTGAGCCACACATTCGCAATAGACATTCAAAGGGAGAAAACTATGATGGAGATCACTTTTAAATGAAACAAAATTAAAACCCTGATCAGATCTGTGTAGGAAAAGATTTAGTCAGTTTATCACAAGTACAGAGTGCTGCTCACTGGGCAGAGAGGAGCAGACCCACATCATTACCATCATTACCTCATAAACATCAACATGTTTCAGTTCTTCCACAGGACAACCACTATATACAAAGTCACAGTCAAGACACCATTAATACAAACACATGAGACAACTCCAACACCATACAGCCCTACACATCCTTCTGTTTTCTTTGAACCAACTACTATTCAACTTGCTAAATCAATCCAGTCAGTTTATACACCAACACCTGTACAACCAGCCATAAACAATTTAGCCTGTCTTAGCCAGTATCTGCCTAGCAGCTCAACAATGGACATCTCCTCTTCACATCACACAACAACTACCTTCACTGCCACCGTTTTATCACCATCATCAACCACCTTCATTAACAACATTCCACATTCAACCTCCACCGCTAATTATCCAAGAACTTCTACTCCGCAGCTGGAAGAACCGCTTTCACCAGAGATCAGTTCGCCTGTCCGCAGAATAATAGACAACCAGAAAATCATGGACAAGGAGGACTTGAGGCCTCAACTGATGGACTTTGACCAGTTAGGCAATATTACCTTTATGGATGACAACATGAACAATAATAATAATATTAATAACAATCATCAAATGAAACTCAACCACAATTTGGTTGCAGATAATGACGTAACATGTAACAACTGTAAACAAAACAGTATCAACCAACAAGTTCTTGACGCCATAAATGAACTGAAAGACACTTAACAAAGAAATATTATTAAAGATCTCACATCAGCTATCTGCTGTATAAGAGGACAGGTTGCAGGAGCGTTCTTCAAACAGACAACAAAGGTCAATTAACAGACTGACCAACATCTATCAACAATCCTTAACAACTTCCCGTTTCGCAAGTAGATGCATTGTCAAATCAAAGCCAAAAACTAGAAAACCCTTACAACATGTACGGTCTCAATCTCAGATGAAGTCAGTCGTCAATAAAACCGATAATTAGAACATTTTTTAGACTTTATATTTCATGTGTATAAGGAAATTTTAGTAAATTAGTATTGATTAATTTTTAGTATAGATTTTGGTAGTAATAAGTAAAGGTTTAAGATAAGTAAAATATGGTTTGAAGTCAAAATCATGATAAGTAATTTTCAATTTTTTTAGAGCCCTGACACAGCCAAAAATTTTGAAACAGTTCTTTTAGTCAAACTTGCTATAAATAAAATATTGTGAATTTAAGGTATTCAAATTTTTAAGAATAGTGAAATTTAGCCATGATTGATAATAATTGTAGAAATTTTGAAATAATTAAATCGGTGCAAATACTGTATAATTTTTGGATTTTGGCCAAAGTTAAAATTTTGATGATACTTAGCTGAAATGATTATTTTTTTATGATAAAGTTGTTGGGATACAAATTCTTTCCATACAGTTGGTAACTTTCACTTTAACCATTCCAGTATTTTCTTGTAGTTGATATCATAATTCAGAAGTTCATGGCAGTTTGTCGTTGTAAATTGATCTTCATTAAATTTGATTTTTTCCCCTTTCGCAATGTTGTCCCATCTCTGTCGAATGTTGCTTATATTTTGTCATTTTTATTATTGTACTGGAATACAGGAACTTATTATATTTTTAGTACCATGTAATATTTCTAAATAGGCTATTCAGCTCGTACATGGAAATCATAGTCGATTGTAAATCTTGTATGTAAATTCAGTATACTGGTAGTTTTAGAGTAAATCTGAAAAGAAAAGAAATACTTTTATTATTAATTACATTTCAGATTAGTAATTTAAATATTTGCGAGGACACTAAATGTTTAATTGGGGGCAAATGTAAGGATACCAGAAAAGCACATTATTTTACACCCATCATTTTGTTTTGGTATTAGAGACATATGTATTTTCCATGATCGAACACATTAGAAGTAATACATTCAGATGTCATGATACAAATGAGAACTACAATAGATAATTTTGTTTAAAGTTAACTGCACAAGAATAAGACAGATTTTCAGATGTATAGGCTAGCACAAGTTGTGATTTTTCCCATTGCTGTTGAATAAGTCCTGTGTCGGCTCTTATTTCATTGTATTTGAAGAGATACATTTGTCAGATTTCGAATATTCATTTAGACAACATTTCCCAGTTGTCAATTTTATTACTATACATATAGTCCATTATCACGAGAAAGCGAAACAGAGCTTAATGCATTAGTAATTCCATGCTTTGCGGACAAAAACCATATTTATAGTGTAAATCTGGGTTAGTGTGGGAACCTCCACGTTTCGCCTTATAATGATGGTCACATGTACAATGTAAATCAGGGATAGTGTGCTTATAGCCATAGGCTAGCACAATTGTATGTATATTTATTATGACTTTATAGACATGTAGAAATCCAATCAGTTTTTCAAAATCTTAGTAATTTAAAAACAATTAAGTGAAATATTATGTAATTTTATTTTTATACAATTTCATGAGTGACACACCACATGTTGATTTGAGTGAAAATTGAAAAGCACATGTTTTCTTTAATAAATCATAATCACTGAACACAAATTTATTACCATTATTGCAGAAAATGTCCATCCATAATTTGATATTAGATGTGATGACAGTCCATCGAGTTATCTTGAACGAGTGTTGAAATTTCATATCGTCTGCTAGGGCACAGTTGTAAATTCGCACGTGGTTCTCCACATAACTGGTAAAACTTGAGTTTTTGTAGGAACTGTTGAAAATATCGACAATAATCTGGAACTGTCACTGAATGTGAATATTTTCGTCGTATTTTATAATAAAATTGTTACCATTACACTGCAAATGTAACCATCTAGTCAGTAATCTTTTGTAGACTTGAAAGTGCACGGGCCGTCGGGCACCTGCCACTTTAAATGAATGACGATATGTAAATGTGCATGTGCACTGGTTGTAACGTGCCAACTCCAACGAAGTACGATTTTCAATTAAATAACAATTTCCACGCACTGACAGCGGTACTGGCCGGCATAACACAAATCAATCGTAAACTGTCCATGTTGTTTTTACATGCTGGCAACTCGTGTAATTGGTAAACTTTGCCATTTCTCGCTGTCGGTAATTCACCTATTTTCACCTTCGTTGACATGCCGTTACTTCCGGTGGCGCTGTACAATGTTATATTTTTAGTTACATTAGAAATTTTACCTGTGTATCGTACTAAGAATTGTATCAATGAAAGAACTTAATTTTGTAGTTAATCATTTTTTTTTACAATTATAGTAAAATTTATTATTCTGAAACGCTGGCTTGGGGTTGGTTATTTCTTTCCAACTTCCCACAGATTTCCAACTTTCCAGCGTCTAACAATAATCCAACAAGTGACGTAAAATTAAAACGCTCGAAAATCAGTTCTACTAATTTTTTAGTCGTAACAGTTAGTATTTTTGACGTAGATTTTATTTCTGACAAAATTGGCTAAGTTCTCCACCAAGGTATCCAGTGAACTTTGCATACACTGATACGAGTCCAAAAATCGCAGCTTTCCCACGGAAAAAGAAATATATTTCTCCATGTTGTTTGGTATGCATGATAACTTCCTGTCTTTGTATTTACCAGCTGCAGTAAGAAGTAAATGTCCATCAAAATTACGTACATTGTGAAAATAGACGGGGATGAAGGGTGGATTTTGAAGACAGAGATTACACTTTTGACAGGCTGCTCCTCTATAATTACTATAGTTTTGAGATTCACTGTCAGTGTTTACTCCAAGGTGATCGTGGTCACGAACTTTTGTCATTTTATTGATAAACGGTTTTTGGCAAACATAACAGTTAGAAGCATTTTGAAATTGTTTCTCCGTTTCGGCATTCATCACAAATTCCTCGGGGTTTCTTAAAATGTCTTCAATGTATTCTTCTTCTCTGAACATATTTTCAAAGAAATGTTCTATGGCATTTTCTCCCCTGTAAACGACAGCTGGTTTCGAATATTTATTGTTTGAACTAACCACCACGTAAGAATACCCACATGCTTCAAATTTGGTTGTGTGTGTAGTGGAAGACTGCTCTGGATTGGGTAGACAGGTATCAATTTTTGTCGTAAAACATTCAAAGTCGGCATAGATAACAAAGGGAACACGCATCTGTTTTTCAAAGTTTTTAAATTCTAAAATGTCATTTTCCCCTTCTTTGGGATAGGTGACTTTTTGAAAATCAAATTTGTTGCAGTAATGCCTATGTTCATTCAATAAATCTTTCCTGACAAATCCATGTAAGCATCTTCTGCAGTAGAATCGCTTAGTATGAAATCGTGTGGTAGACCCCAGAAAACGATCTAAGTTTTTGATCCAACAGTAATGAGATTGTTCTTCATTGGATAGGTAAAGTAAATCTACTTCATTGAATCCATTTTGCAGTTTGGATAGATATAGGGGGAATACTTCACCATCTTCGAATCCAAAGACGTTGACAGATATTTTATTTTGCTTCTCAAACTTCTCCATTTTGGGTAGTAAGACGGGATATTCGATATCGCTCATGTTCAAATCATGTTCATATTTCTTGTAATGGTGCACGAGATTCGCGTTATTTTGTACCGGATGCAAGGCTGCTAAGACGGACCAGAGAAAGCACTTCTAATCGACGTTAATTACACATTTGGAGAACTTTATTTTATGTGGTAATTCCATGTAACTCGATCCAGAGATGGGTGAGTATTGAAATGTATGTACCTCAAGACATATCACTTTATTTAAAATCCAATTAGATCCCTTGTTGATAAATTCCTCCATGGCTTTGTTTACACTTTGAAAGGCTTCATTTATATTGTCATCGTTATTTTCATCAGCTAAAGAGATGTAAGCTTTGCTACGAAAATGGGGGTGTGCTTTTTCTTTATTTTCAACTTCTAAAGTACGGATCATTTCGACTCTTGCATTCACGTACCATTTAATGTTTCGATGTTTTTTTCGTTGTGTATTTAATTCCTTTTCGACATCATTCTTCGCATTGGCTAGAAATTGTATTAAGTCATACTTTTCGTCTCCGTTGGGGATAATATCCACTCTATTTACATTATTATTTATAGCACTTTTCTTGAATTTAACATGCTCTTTTTTTGCCTCTGTCTTAGGTGGAACAGCTGGTAGATCTCCTCCCGTTTGATTCCCTTGATGGTGATAGTCGTGGGATGATTGATTCAATGGATGGTTATTAGCGACATGTTCCAGCAGAGAACCAATGCTATCAAATGGTACTCCACAATGCTTACAGACATGTGCATTAGTCCTTGAATATATTTGATTCATCGTATGCTTATCCACAACATGTTGAAGTAAAGCAGAGTGCTTGCAAGTAGGTACTTTATTCTTTGTGTGTTTCCATTTACCAGAACATTTTTCTTCATGTTTTTTCCAATTATATTTCCTGGTAAAAGATTTCCCACATTTCGTACATTTAAAAGATGAAAAATGAGTCAATATGTGTCGGTTTAGTGTCTTTTGATGCTCATACACCTTATCACAAAAATCACAAACATGTTTATTTTCTATTTTGTTTTTCTTATTTACTATCCCATTACTAACATTCTGTTTTCTTTTCTTGTAGAATCTTTTTTCAACTTCAATTGCTGCTTGAACTAACAATCCCTCATCACAGTCACTAAAGTCCTGTTCACTAAGTTTTTTCCTTAGTTCCTCAATTTCAGCTTTATTAAGTGTTTTATTAATAAAGGCTTGTGTCATGTTGACGTTTACAAGCCTAACTGGCGATATGGCAATTCATGTCAATATATACACATCATTCCAATCTGATGACGTCACTATATTTTTTTACAACTCAAGTAAAATTGATAACCAGTTGGCGCCAGTTGAAATATGCAATAGTTTGACGATTATCATATAGGAAATGACAACCATTTATTCTTCAAGGTATCTTTTTTATCATTCAAAAATTGTGTTGGCGACATTTGTACATAAGATTTACCACTCCCACTTTGAGTTCTAGTTCCAATTTTCATGTTCTTCCTTTTCACCTTTTTATCATTTTTATTCAGTAGATTATCTTTTTTAAAATCATGTTTTTCATCCTCCTTTAATTTGAAATCATCATTAGTCTCATTTACTTTATTTTCCACCAATGTTTCATCTTTGCTGAATACCACAGTTGGTATACTTTTATTCTGTCTATCAGTATTCTGAAAGTCACTGTCTTGTATTGATTTTGTCTTTGTTAATTCTTCTTGTTTCAATAAAGCCTCATACTTAGCCTTAGGTATTAAAATTAATTCACGAGACATATTCAATGTAAGCTTTGAGAAAAATCTGTAATATATTTCTGAGCTTCAGTAACAGCCTTTTCCTTTCAGATAATGTTATTCTTTTGGAGACTAGTGCACGTATGAGGTTTTTATGCTTTGATAAAACACTTTTATTTGCTACAGGGATTGGGCACACACCTTGTACCACATTATAAATTATCTCTATAATAGCTTGCAGCTGTTCCTTAGTTATTATGTTTAAAAAACACACCAATTGTTGTTTTGGGATATCCAGTAGAAACTTGATAAATGTTTTCTTGTCATTCAAACATTTTGTAGGTTGGTATACAATAGAAGAATGTTGGTGTGCAACTGATAGATTCTATCACTTCTAGGCATTATATCTATTAAAAGGTAACCAAATTTCCTTTGGGTTGCTAGGGTAAAGCTTTGCATGAAGAACTTTAATTGACCGGGAAAAATTTGGCGTCCTAATGCATTGATTTGTAATGTATCACGTTTATTTGCCATTAAAATAAAGTAATGACAGTTTAGTGAAGCAGTTCTCATCGACTTTCCTTTCTGAAATACGTTTTGTATTATGTGCATAACGGTAATCTGATGATGGTGGGAACCAACACGCATTAAGTGCACAATTTCAGAACTATCTGCAGCATCCATCATTAAATCATCCAACACAACAATCTTATGACCATTCATAGCTCCCCAACCACTTAGTGTATCCATTGAGGGAAGTCCTTGATGAAATTCAATATTAGATATCTCTTTCTTAATTTCGTCGTATATTGGTTGATACACGGAATAGCAGAAATATATTTTAGTTGGTGGTATCTTAAACATACCATTTGTATGTTTTAGTATGTTTTTAGCAAGGACAGTTTTTCCAGAATTACTTGGTGCCACTAAAAAGATCGACGTGGGTGATTCAAATTTGATTAAACTTTCTTGCTCCCACCAGTGAACCATTTCGTTTGATGTTTGATTATAAACTGAATTGATATTGTTGAATCATGTTTTTATATGTTTCAGGTTTTGAAAAGAAGCATACAAAAAAGTAAGTTTTATTTACATTTTATTTTTCACAAGTACAAATTTGATACACATTTGATGAATATGACATACAGCAATGAAAACGTTCATCTATAAAATTATATACAAATTGATCATTAAAGTTTTGTTAAAAATTTTCACAATCTGTTCCATGGTATACCCTCTAGTTTTACACATTAAATAAAATAAGCAATATTGTCCACAAACAGCCGTATCACTACTTTGAACTCGTTTCTTATTCACTTTCAATTTTGAGAAGTTAGTCATTAATGATTTAAAACTCTGTGAGTAGCGTTCTGGCGATAATCCATAAGAATCAAAACTTTCCAATACTCCGTCTTCATAAAAAAGTGCAATCCAGTGTTTTCCAGGTTTTTGATGAGGATCAGTATTGGCTATAAATCCGGATTGATTTCGTAATGTTTTTGGTATTTTATCGGCAGCATATACACCCAATATATTGTTCTTCATGTAAACGTCACAACTAATGGCACACTGAAGTTGATACGTGTTCATTCTAATATAACACCTCTTTCCAGGTTAATTTCAAAATAGCTAGGGTATTCTGCATACA
>MJUT01039636.1:27018-43953 GCA_002080005.1 Gigantidas platifrons
GTAATGATTGCATTGCCAACCATATTTCTGTAAGTGTTTCAATTGTGTTTCCACTTTGAGCTTCATATGTTGGTAATGATTGCATTGCCAATCATACCGTCTTGAAACGTTATGTATTTCATCAGGATTAAAATTTATTCAGAGCTATACATGCAAAAATGTTACATGCTTTTGTATTTTCAAAAACCAATAGACCATTGTATAAAAATTTAGGAAATTTTATTTTTGTGGGATGGGATGTTATATATCAGTATTTGTATGGTCATATATGTTTTTGTAAATGTAAGTTGGTTCCCTTTTTCCCGCGTATTGTGATTGCGACGTATTATTTGAGGTGTTGAATAAATGTTAGAAATGGCAGCAGACGTGTTTTTGTTGTGCATTTAATTTGTGATTGTTGCATGGCACGCGTTGTGTCCTGCTATATCATTACAATGGATTGGCGGATATTAGTGAATTTTTATCCCTCGCTTCTGGCTCGGGATAAAATACTAATATTCGCCATTCCATGTTAAAACTCCCAATACATTCTGGCTTCCATGATTTATTTCTTAAATGCACCATACCCAGTTATTCATATTAATGCAAACATGTGTTAACCTCACATACAAACATTCCATTCTTATGGAAATAAATGTCTAGAGTACAATTTTTTTTAACAGTGCTTAAAAATAGGCCAATGAGAACCATTTATTTATTGGATGCTGTGCTTTGATTGGACAATTTTGAAGTTTGAGTAAGAAACAGGTATTACAAATATTGTGACCACAGGAAGTCATACAATTCAACTATCGTACTTTTTAATCATCCAAGCAGAACACTGCACAGAGTCTTCAGGATTTCTGGTCATATACATTTTAATCAATGCTCTGATTGGCTGATTATCAAATACGAATACAAAACCTAATTGAAAGTTTAACAACCGCAAGCAGATGCTTTAAAAATAATCTCTAACCAAAAGGAGTATTCTTTACTGGTAACCTCACTCTTATCCATATAAGGCATACCAATGGTCTACATCTAAAACTTAAATACGTATCATAAGATTGCACATGTCCCATTTTTTGTCTCTAGTTTTGCCGCTTTAAACATGGATGGTCCTCTCTGGAACAGAAAATAGGAAGACTATAATTTCGCATGAACTAACATATTTGTATCGTCATCATAATATTGTGCACATGCAATATTTACGCCAGGGCGGTGTCTTTATTTTACGCAATGACATTGTGTCTGTTTTTGTTGCTATTGGTGATTTCTTTTCTGATATTCCTCTCTGTAAGATAAGATAAAAATATAATCTCATGTTATCGAGAACACGATGTGCATCAACAAGTTTTGATATATAGCCACAAACGATCAACATTGACACACATATGTACACTATATAAATAACATATAGTTGAGAGGGTGATATATCAGATTGTTACCCTGCGAAAAACATTGTCAACTGAGGCGAAGCCGAGGTTGACAATGTCTTTTTCGAAGGGTAACACTGATATATCACCTTCTCAACTACATGTTATTTAACTTATAATACTGAATGTTTTCACTTTCTCGTTTGCCATGATGTTTTTTTTTGTTTTGTTTTGTTTTTTCGTTTTAATGTTTCTTTTTTTCATTTTACTGTTTCAATTGATTCATAATCGTCAAATTGAGTTTCTAAATGAGAGGGTAACAGTAAAAAAAATGTTACCTGCTGAGCCGTGTGTCAGAGCAGAATGTTACCCTCGTCTTGTCCAATAAAATTACAGCTTACATATATATGAAGTATGATAAAAGAAATTAAAAGTATCAGACATGTAAACACAAACAATCAATAACACAATTACTTGTAAGGTAGACTATTGGTCCCCGTGGGTATCATCCACACGGTAGTCGTTGGTTCGACACCGAAATGGTTAAATTTATAATAAATATATCTAATAAGCCATGTCAATGGCAAAACTTCTACTACTGAACGGATGATACCCTCGAGGAATAATAATAGTTCAGTAGCAGTGGTTCATAATAAATATATCTAATGTACCATGTCAATTCCAAAACTCCTACCGAGTGGATGATGCCCTCGAGGAATAATAGTCCAGCAGCAGTGGTTCATAATAAATATATATAATGTACCATGTCAATGGCAAAACTCCCTACTACTGAACGGATGATACCCTCGAGAAATAATAGTCCACCAGCAGTGGTTCATAATAAACGTGTCAATGACAAAACTACTACTACTGAGTGGATGATACCCTCAATGAATAATAGTCAGCAGCAGTGGTTCATAATAAATATATCTAATTAATGTACCATGTCAATGACAAAACTCCTACTACTGAGTGGATGATACCCTCGTGGAATAATAGTCCAGCAGCAGTGGTTCATAATAAGCATATCTTATAAACTATGTCAATGTCAAAACTCCTACTACTGAACGGATGGTACCCTCGATGAATAATAGTCCAGCAGCAGTGGTTCATAATACACATATCTAATGTACCATGTCAATGGCAAAACTTCTACTACTGAACGGACGATACCCTCGAGGAATAATAGTCCAGCAGCAGTGGTTCATAATAAGCATATCTTATAAACTATGTCAATGTCAAAACTCCTACTACTGATCGGATGATACCCTCGAGGAATAATAGTCCAGCAGCAGTAGTTCATAATAAATATATCTAATGTACCATGTCAATGGCAAAACTCCTACTGAGGGGATGATACCCTTGATGAATAATAGTCCAGCAGCAGTGGTTCATAATAAATGTATCTAATAAATCATGTCAATGGCAAAACTCCTACCACTGAGTGGATGATACCCTCGTGGAATAATAGTCCAGCAGCAGTGGTTCATAATAAGCATATCTTATAAACTATGTCAATGCCAAAACTCCTACTACTGAACGGATGGTACCCTCGATGAATAATATATAATGTACCATGTCAATGGCAAAACTTCTACTACTGAGCGGATGATACCCTCGAGGAATAATAGTCCAGCAGCAGTGGTTCATAATAAGCATATCTTATAAACTATGTCAATGTCAAAACTCCTACTACTGATCGGATGATACCCTCGATGAATAATAGTCCAACAGCAGTAGTTCATAATAAATATATCTAATGTACCATGTCAATGGCAAAACTCCTACTGAGGGGATGATACCCTTGATGAATAATAGTCCAGCAGCAGTGGTTCATAATAAATGTATCTAATAAATCATGTCAATGCCAAAACTCCTACTACTGAACGGATGGTACCCTCGATGAATAATAGTCCAGCAGCAGTGGTTCATAATAAACATATATAATGTACCATGTCAATGGCAAAACTTCTACTACTGAGCGGATGATACCCTCGAGGAATAATAGTCCAGCAGCAGTGGTTCATAATAAGCATATCTTATAAACTATGTCAATGTCAAAACTCCTACTACTGATCGGATGATACCCTCGATGAATAATATTCCAGCAGCAGTAGTTCATAATAAAGATATCTAATGTACCATGTCAATGGCAAAACTCCTACTGAGGGGATGATACCCTTGATGAATAATAGTCCAGCAGCAGTGGTTCATAATAAATGTATCTAATAAATCATGTCAATGGCAAAACTCCTACTACTGAGTGGATGATACCCTCGAGGAATAATAGTCCAGCAGCAGTGGTTCATAATAAATAAATGTAATAAAACATGTCAATGACAAAACTTCTACTGAGTGGATGATACCCTCGAGGAATAATAGTCCAACAGCAGTGGTATTATTATAAGCAACAAATGATCAAACAATCAGTGAGTGAGTGATTGTTGTTTAACGCCAAGTGAGTATCTTTGCCAGTTATTTCATGGCAAGAACATTTAACAATTCGTTGAGATGAAGGATGTTCATGCACTGTTTACTAGCCTAACACGATAAGCTGGATTTTTATAGTGCTAGCTCCTGAAACAACAGTCGTCCACGGATGGATATGGGTCACATGGCGATCGATTTGGACACATTATCCTGTTTCCGAGCCAATCAGTTTTTTCCCTTACTCGCTAATGTTGCGTTCTTAGATGATAACCAACAAATGCAAAGTTTATAGTCTTTGGTTTGATTCGACCGTGTCTCGAACGCACAATCTACCGCACTCTAACCGAACCCGTTAACCATTGCACTATCGATGCGGTTCGACCAAACAAGCAATCCAAACCATTATTTCTATGAAGAGTTTGAAGGCACTTAAGTCGTAGTCAGAATCCGTAAATCGAAAAAGGACAGACAACACAATAGCCAAAAGAAAAGGAGCAAAGGGACAAAAACTATCTACAAAGCATACTCTTATAACTAAAAATCGAGAAACACGAATCGAACCCCACTAATAACCGGGGGTGAACCCACGCGCTCCGGAAGGGTCTCAGTTCCTGCTCCCCTATTGGCATCCGTGGTGTTAATTTAGTTATAAAACCGGTGATATGTCATTACATGAGTGAGGAAAGTACCGGGAAGTGTTTACGACAAGTGAAACATATCAGTGGTAATTTGTGATACAGATTCATAATACTTTCAAAGTGACGACTTCCACTTAACCAGGAGCAACCCTTGGTTCAGTAGCTTCCTTGTTAGCAGCAACACTATATCAAGGAAATCCTGATAGGAACCACAAGCTCTGGAATATCGTTTCAACTGAGACATATATACTCCATACGCAGGTGCAATCCACACCATTGCTTCTACAATTCGTTAAAACCTTACCTTTACTATAAGTTTTTCAATTAATGATTTAAACGCCAGATCTATGTTAATATCTGCTTTGGCACTGACTTCCTTGTGGATGTGGATTCTGTTAGAATGTGCCATCTGAAACAAATCGAGGTTCATTAAATAATATGTTTCCAAATAATACGAAGAGGAACCAGATACGTTTGTCACAAATATGGGCATAGATCCAGTGTAGACACCATGCTAGACACACTAAAATGGAAAACCCTACAACGTAGAAGGAAGGAAGCAAGACTCAACATGCTCTACAAAATACAAGTGTGCGTTGTATAAGGACTTGAAGACAGGTGTTATTATTAGGAGAGGCGACAATCCTTACCTGTTCCTGAGTATCCGTTGTCTAAGCTTTTATTCCTTTGTTTTGTTTGATCGTATTTTACCAATTAGTTATAGGGTTATGGTTATGGTATTTAACGCCACTTTCATAGATATGTCAACTATATTGTGACGTTCAGTTTTATTGGTGGAGGAAACCGGAGAAAACAACTGACCTGCCGTAAGTCTCTGACAAATTGCATCACATAATGTTGTATCGAGTACATCTCGAACTCACACCGTTATATAATTAGTAGTGATAGGCACTGATTAATCAATCATACGACCACGACGGCCCCTTCTTACATTTATAAAGATAAGAAATTAAGTGAGCCATTATTACCTAATGCCTTGGACAGAACAAACTGCAATTCAATGATGATGATGATACTAGACCAACATGGGGAGTTAGATTTGTTCATATTGGTAAATCACTGAAACAACAGTTCGCGTGTGGACATGTTGCTCCACTCGGGCATATTATTCTGATTCAGAGCCAACCAGTCTTTGCTCTTTCTCCTTAATGTTCCGCGATTAGCGGAGAAGCAAATAAGTACAAATTATAGAGTCTTTAGTTTGAAACAAATTTGCAATAAAAACGTGCAAACACAATAATTTTGTATGACTATTCGACCAATAACGTTGTCGCCAAAAAGCCACATCTTGTCGTCTGTTCGCATTTTGCAGGATGAAAGACAAAACAGCTTATTGGCCTCACAATTTATCTGTAATCTTTTACGCAATCTTAATCATACAATAGATATCAAATGGGTAACCATAAGCTCTAAACAGAAGACGGACATATATTACAATGACCAAAGGTAAACGGACAAATGGGCAAACAATGATCAACAGAAAACTAGAAATTTAACAACACAAACCCTACTAGAGACTAGGGATGACCACAGGTGCTCCGGATGGGTAAGGAGAGTTCGAAGATAATAAAGGGGTAATCAAACTGTGTAAATCAAAGAAGGGCAGACAACACAATGGCCAAAGAAAAAAGACAAGAAGATTGAAGATACCAAAGGGGTAATCAGAATCTGTAAATCGAAGGACAGACAACACAATGACCAAAAGAAAAATAACAAACGGACGAACAACGTTGTTCGATCTCCAACACATTACAAATAAAACTAAAGATAGAGTAACACAAACCCCACTAACACCTGGGTGTGAATTCAGGTGTTCCGGGATGGTAATTAGTTCCTGCTTCACTACTTGCATCCATCGTGTAATGCTAGTTACAAACCCGGTGATACAACTTACCTGTTTAAGTCTTTCTTCTTCTATTACACGACATGCTTCATCTCTGTCGTTCTAGGAGAAGACAAAGATATATATCAGTAACATGGTGCTATCAAAGCGATATATGCAATCAAGTTGAACGAGCCGATGATTATCATTTCAAATAACGGAGTTTTCGAGCTATTAGTAATAATTTAAAGTTAAAGCACCTGGGTTGTTTTTCATAGAGAACTTTATATACATGTACAGTTGAATCTCGTTATGTAAAACTTGATTTACTCGAAATTTTTATGAAGTCCCGTTTTCAATGTGTCGAAATTTCAGTTTTCTCGAAGTATGTCGTGGGTTCAATAGCCTGTCGGTTAACTTCAAATACTGTAATATATGTATTTACTGCTTCTCAGCTAAGCAAGCAACAGTAAAGGAGAAAGAGCAAATACTGGTTGATTCGGAATCAGGTTAATGTATCCGAGTGGAACGACATGTCTACTGGCGGACTGTTGCTTCATTTGGATGCATGCAAGTGTTTGCATTATATTATCATGTGGACAGCACCTGCATAACCACATTATTTCACTAAGAGGAGAGGTTTGGGAAATTAAACTAGTTTAATGCCGCCATTTTTTATCGAAGTGCCTGTACCAAGTCGGATATATAAGCGGTTATGTATTTCTGTGTTAGAGTTATCGTTGTTGCCTCTTTCAAAGCGTGTTCCGACTTTGTGTTATTTGGTTTTTTTCCCATTATATTACTAGCACTGTAAAAATCAATGTAAGCGCGTTGAACATGAACAACACGAACCTCACTAAAACAAGTCACATGATATCCAATAAGATATTGGATATCATGTGACTTGTTTTAGTGAGATTCGTGTTGTTCATGTCGTCAAATTACATCTCTTGACGTTTTTAGTTCCGTGTTGTGTTGTGTTGTCGCGTAAAACGATGTTATTTTCGTCTTTACTCCCATTTGTTTTGTAGCGGGTTCATGTCTTATTTTGTATTTGTATTTATTTATGCATATTGGTGCCCAATGATGTTCGTGTCGTATAACAGAAACACGACGGGTGTTACTAGTAGAGCAGGATCCACTTTCCCTTCCGGAGCACCTGAGTGCACCCATGGATTTGATAGGAGTTCGTGGTGCTCTTCTGTGTAGAGTATTGTACATCACTGCTTGTCTTTTGTCCTTGTTCTATTGACCATTGTCTGTCCTTGTTCTATTGACCAATGTCTGTCCTTGTTCTATTGACCAATGTCTGTCCTTGTTCTATTGACCATTGTCTGTCCTTCTTCGATTTGCTGATTGTTTCTCTATCTTTAACAGGTATAATGTGTATTTAGAACTTATATGTACAAATGTACTACAGTTAGACCACGGATATGCTCCACGTGTTGTAAACACTTGTCGTTTTTCTTTTGACCATTATATTGTCTGTCCTAATTCGATTTGTTGATTGTTATCCTATCTATAACAGGTATAGTTTGTTGATTGGTTTGGCTTATAGTGTTTACACCACTTCCAACAATATTTCAGCTATATCATGGCGGGCAGCTTTATTGGTGGACCCGGAGAAAACCACAGACCTGTCGTAAGTCACTTACTAACTTTATCACATAATGTTGTATCAAGTATACTTCGCCATGAACGGGGTTCGAACTCACAACTTTAGTGGTGATAGGCACTGATTGCACAGTCAGTTGTAAATCCAACTACCATACGATCACGACCACGATGGCCCCTATATAATGTGTCCATGTATTAAGAACTTTCTTACATGTACAGTCAAACCTTCCCATGCCTCTATTAAGCAGTCACCTGTATTAAGCAGTCACCTCTATTAAGCAGTCACCTCTATTAAGCAGTCACCTGTATTAAAAGGTCACCTTTTTTTGTCCTGTCATAGAAAATTGTATATGAATTGAACCTCTTTTAAGAGGTCACCTGTCTTAAAAGGCCACATTTTCTTGGTCCCAAGGGTGACCTCTTAATACAGGTTTGACTGTACTATAATTAGACCTACCTTATTTTTCCACTTTATGTCAGTCTGTCTCAGATCAGTTTTGTTTCCCATTAACATTAATACTGGATCATCGTCCTTAAAAAAACATCAATTAATAAACAAATTTGTAGCAAATGCTTGAATTTGATTGGTTAGAATTTTTTATCCATCATGTCATAGATAAAAATTTTAACCGGAAGTCACATGTTGGGGTCTCAATTGGGAATTTTTTAATTCTAATTCTTTTTAAGCAATTAGTATCCGTCAAAATATTTTTAGGCAAGAAAAAAAATTAATTAGGAATTAATTTATAAGGATTGATCACAATTTTTTGTTCGGTTCATTCGAAATAAACTCAAAAATGTGGTACACACCCTTGCGTAACCCGCTTCGTGGGTTACACAGTGTGTACCACATTTTTGAGTTTATTTCTTCATGAACTGAAAAAAAAATTGAGATCAAGCCTTAAATATATTGTTAACATAAGTTTTAAGTTACTAAACATGCAACTGGTGCAATCTTACAATACATGTGATTCAAAAAAACAAAATGACATAATTACATCATTACATGCAAGTTTGGTACTTCCCGATGGGTGTTGTCAGTAGGGCGAGATGTAAGCCTTTTTGGAGTGTCTTGCTTAACTTCCGTTTTTTTCTGTTTTTCTGTTTTATTTNATTGACCAATGTCTGTCCTTGTTCTATTGACCAATGTCTGTCCTTGTTCTATTGATCATTGTCTGTCCTTCTTCTATTTGCTGATTGTTTCTCTATCTTTAACAGGTATAATGTATATTTAGAACTTATATGTACAAATGTACTACAGTTATACCACGGATATGCTCCACGTGTCGTAAACACTTGTCGTTTTTCTTTTGACCATTATATTGTCTGTCCTAATTCGATTTGTTGATTGTTATCCTATCTATGACATGTGTAATTTGTTGATTGGTTTGGCTTATAGTGTTTAACACCACTTCCAACAATATTTCAGCTATATCGTGGCGGTCAGCTTTATTGGTGTACCCGGAGAAAACAACCGACCTGTCGTAAGTCATTGACTAACTTAATCACTTATTGCTGTATCGAGTAGACCTCGCCATGAACGGGGTTCGAACTCACAACTTTATTGGTGATAGACACTGATTGCACAGTTAGCTGTAAACCCAACTACCATACGATCACGACCACGACTGCCCCTATATAATGTATCCATGTATTAAGAACTTACATGTACAGTTAAACCTGTCTAAGTGGTCACCTCTATTAAGCAGTCACCTGTATTAAGAGGTCACATTTTTCTTGTCCTGTCATTGAAAATGTTATATGAATTGAACCTCTTTTAAGACGTCACCTGTCTTATAAAGGCCACTTTTTCTTGGTCCCAAGAGTGACCTCTGAATACAGGTTTGACTGTACTATAATTAGACCTACCTTATTTTTCCACTTTATGTCAGTTTGTCTCAGATCAGTTTTGTTTCCTACTAACATTAATACTGGATCATCGTCCTTAAAAAACGTCAATTAATATATTGTTAACATGAGTTTTAGGTTACTAAGCATGCAGCTGATGCAATTTTACAATACATGTAATTTAAAAAACAAAATGACATAATTACATCATTACATGCAAGTTTGGTACTTTCCGATGGATGTTGTCAGTAGGGCAAGATATAAACCTTTTTGGAGTATCTTGGTTTTTTTTTTCTCTTTTTATTTATTATTTTTTATCCTGCAGCGGTGTGATTTTGAGTAATAATAAAGGTGGTCAAATAAATTTCAGTGTTATTAGGTCATGGACCAAATAAAGTATTTCTGGTACCTGATTCATGTGGAGCGACAGAAAGAAACAGTAACAGTATATAATCGCTGACGTCACAGATGACACCATTGAAAACGATTAGAACGACCATTTGGATCAATTATTTTTTAAGACAGTTTAGCAGGTATTTTGGATTTTTTGATATTGCAGGATAAACACAGTATGCATACATTGACATTGTTAAATAAAAAATATATTTGCAATCGCGACGAAACAGGCTAGAGAAGCTCGCCAAAGGCTCACTTTGTTTTCAGTTTTTAAGGCTCGTGCAACTAAATCATATATGTTTCCGACAATGTACGTATATGGTATATTTGAGGCTGTTTTCTTTTTGTTTGTTTGTTTGCTTTTTATTTATTTTTTGTTTGTTTGTTTGTTTTTTTTTTTTGGTTTGTGTTTTTTTTTGTTGAAAAATAATAAATAAAAACAGAAAAAAAGCCCCGAAGTCATGAATTAATGCCTTTTGATCCTACAAAAGGCTAACAAATTCACATTATAATTAGTGTAGTATGTTATCAAAACATTTATCCACTTTTAATGTCTTTTTCTTTCATTTGTGACGTAACGCATTTGAACAAAATACACAACGTTATTACATGGCGATGTGTCTTTTAAAGCATATTGTATTCTTATGTTCCAACAGTGTGGTATTTTATGTTTTTCTTTTTATTTAGCGCCAATTGAGATATTACAGACCAGAGAATAGAGAAGATTGAAGGTCCAACACATATTGTGTTGTCTTTGTATTTGTCTGGGTTTTTGGTGTTTTTTTTATTATTATTATTATTTTATTTTTGTCTTCGTCTTGTGTACCCTTGTGTTGCCAGTTTCTCTGGATTGTCCATTTTTGTATTACCCCTTATGTCCCTAACGTTTATCTAATGGACAGGACGCGCTTGTGGAATAACCTTCATTAGGTACGTTGAGAGACAAAAGATTGAAAAGCTAGGTTTTGGAAGCAATACAACCAATGGACCTCAGCTGGATATCCACAGACCTTCTTGATAGCAAAGCAAAAATGTGAACAATTACAATATATACGCTGTTCTATATTTTCAAACAGATAACACGGTCTAAAAACAATAATGCTCGATGGGATATAAAACTATTTCAATCTTATTATAGTCTTAATATAGATACCCCGTTTAGAGCCACATCTTCATCGGTAGAATTTTCATTTGTATCATACAAATTCTGAAAGAGGGAAAACATTTTGTACCTAACTCTATAAAGAAACAAACATGAATACTAGAAAAGAGGATGTAAATTTAAAGGACACACGTTACCATGGTCATATTAATTATTATTATCATTAATATGTAAATAATTCCACGTTAGATAAAACCGAAGGGGAAATCAAGAATGAACAATCCAGTGACACTGGCAACATAGGGCACACAAAACACAGGACTACGACAAACAAAACACAGAAAACACAACACAGCAAGCTAAAAGGGTGAGAATCACAGACCTCACCAAACCCTGAAGGTAAACCCAGGTGCTGGCGAAGGTTAAGCAGTTCCTGCTTCTTGAAAGACACCCGCCATACTTTTTTGTCGCAGTCGTGTGGTATTTTGTTGTACAAGCACCTAATCAATTCATTTCTGTCCGTTGTGAGGTGTGCAAGATACCATGTGTTTATCAGTGGGTCGTTGACCATTAGATTGCTATCTATCCTGTATATTACGGCGTCTGGCTTAGTGGTGATGAACACTATATAATCAAGACAACGGCGACAATATGGACAACGCTGTCGAAACAGTTCCAAAATATAATAGAAAAATCTGTGAATTACGAAAAATCAATACACATAACACACATATACAAGACCCTGCACTTTCTTGGCTTGGCATGGACATTTTATTTATTTTTTTAAGTGGCGGAATTATATTGTCCCATGGCCCCAAATCTCTGCTCTTACTTAAATGAAGCAAGAGCTATGAAGATTAGAAAGACGAAATGTTTATAAATATGAAATGAAAAACAAACAAATACCATGAAATTGGAACAGTTCCAAAATCCAATCTTCTGAATCAGGGGCAAATGAACTCAGGCTTAGTCGAACTTCCGTTCGTTAAGAAATGACGTCAAATTTTTTCTTTTTTGTCTTCTATGATCAAATGAAAATATACGTTTCATTGTTTTTGTTCAGTGCCTACTATAACGAATAGTAGAAAAAAACGAATTTAGATTGACGCACACCTACTTCAGAATTGAATGCAATCTTTTGTAGCTTTATTGGCGTGTAAAAGGTTGACCATTACTACCCTATAAAGCTACAAACATTACATCTAATACTGACAATTGCCATTTGGCATTATCAAAACATACAATCAAAACTATGATTTTTTGTTTTTAATCCCCATTTTCAACTGTTGTTATTTCATATCAGCTATTAGTTTTCATGACGATCGAAAATAGTTTCTGGAAGTGGGCGTGGTTGAATGGTTAGGTGCTTCATTGATTGATGAAATTTCAGGTTCAATGTCACGTGGAGCCTATCACAAGAGGCTTTCTGAATGAAATGAACACATAATGTAGTCATAAATCTATGATAAAGTTTCTTACCCGTCGTTTTGTCATGGCAACCCATTCTGGGATCTTAAGAAATGACTTTTCATTTGTAATATCATAAACAATCATGACAGCCTACGATAGAAAAATGCATAGTTCAAGTTTTATATTCAATTTTAAATTTACAATGGCCAATGGAAATTGAGACATCCAAAAATAGCAAAATGCATACCAGGCTTAATTAATTGCTTAGATATTGCTCCCGGAAAAGTATTCATAATACTGTGTTAAGAGAAATTGTCTTCATCAAGGTAGACAGTGAGGAGGTGTGAAGAAGAGCTTGAAGATAACAACAGAGTTATTATCCTGATTGTGAATCAATCAGTATTTGTAATATAAGTGAGGGGCCCGGGTGGCTCAATGAGTTAGGTCGTTGTAGGGCCCGGGTGGCTCAATGAGTTAGGTCGTTGGATCTAACAGCTCATACAAGCCTATCAGCAATACGGCGTGGGTTCACACCCAGCTTTGTAAATTACAAAAAAGGGTGCACTCGACTCTCAACCGCAAGTGATAAAGTTTACCAGTTGCTTGCCCACGGTCAGTGGTTCTCTCCGGGTACTCCGGCTTCCTCCACCACTAAAACTGGTCGCCATGATATAGCTGAAATATTGATGAAAGTGGCGTTAAACACCAAAAATTCAAATTCAAATTCATTGTAATATAATTGAATATAATATAGCAATTTCAGCAATTTTCTATACGTATGTGATAAAGTTTATCAGAGACTTGTTACAGGTCAGTCGTTTTCTCTGGGTATTCCTGTTTCCTCCACCAATAAAACTGATCGCCATGCCATTACTGAAATAGTGTTGAAAGTGGCATTAAACACCATAAAACAAAAACATTAGCTTACAATAATTTCTTAGAGATACTCACATCAGCAGCATCAATAAATTTATGGATTATATTTCGTTGTATGTGATGCCCACCAGTGTCACTGAAATATATAGATCAAACAGATGGATTAATTGATAGATTGATGTTTAACATCATGTGAGCTGGTTTATTTTACAAGCAATAAAATCGTGTATGTTAATGGTGACACCGGGTTCGAGCACTAGACTTGAATATCTGAAAAATACTTTTTATAAGAGACATGACCTGATCACCTTTCGCGAACCCTGAGTTCACTCTGTGGTTTTTATGGTTGTGTCCGCGTTGATTGTCGTTATAATTTTATACGTGTTGCACTTTTTGTTTTGCTTGGCTTCTTGTGCCCAATGTTGTCTGTGTCTCTCTGGATTGTCCATTCATGATCCCCTTTCGGTTTTCTCTAACGTTTATTTTATTTGATCAGTCGATGTAATTGAAACGAATCTGTTTGCTTAATTCACCCCCTGTTTTAGTGGGGTTCGTTTTATTTGATCTTTAGTTTTATATGTATGTTTTATTTGTAGATCGTTGTTTGTCCAGATAATACATACTTTATACAAGGCAGTGGCATATGAGTGATGATTAACAACCAGAATTTAGAAGTCTAAGTGAAATTTACATAACTATTTTTTTGAAATAAATTAAAAATAATTGAAATTACCACACACAAAAAAGAAGAAGAAAAAATCAAAATAAAACCTCTATGGCTAAGGCTATGGGGCCCTTCAGAGATTCACTGGCCACTTCTTGGCTATCCGAGCCCCCGACCGACGTACCGGCTGAGCCTCCCTTGTCATAGGCCCTATGTGGGTTTCGGCCATTATCGAATAGAGTGTTCAAATTAAAAAACCAATATGCCTCTGCTATTAGTCTCCGAGGGTATCGTCCGCCCTGTAGTAAATGTTTCGGCACTGACATGGTTTATTAGATATATTCATTACTGAATTTACAGTTCTCGATGCAGCTAGTATTAAAACTAAGGCTCTCCTGCCTTGGGCATAGATGACCTTGACCGATTTAGTCTATTCTACCGTTTCACTAAAGGTCGGAAGTCGTAAACGTAGGAGTTACGTCCCTTTCACTAATAATTAGAATTTACGACTTACGTGTATCTACCACTGGCACTACTCTTAACTTTGCGATCACTTTTTATCGTAAGTTGTAAATCCTAATTGTTAGTGAAACGGTCGTAACGTAGTACACTTACGTCTACGTTTACGACTTACGACCTTTGGATCACCAGCGTTCAATGACTATGACATTATTCGGCTTTCCAGTATGTTGACAATGAGTGTACCTAATGAAGATTATTGCTAGAAACGCGTCGTGTGCACTAAATTAGATATCTACGGGTTTTTTTTAATACAATACTTACAAAACTAACACGCTGACTAAGTGACTCCCAACTTGAAAATTAGGTATCCGCACTTGATCAGCGCCTGAAATTAAAAACATATACATACTTATTGTATTTTTGTATTTTTGCTATGGTCTTCATGGTACCATTATTATTGACTTTGCGTAAGACGTATCTTTATATATCACGAGTGGACAGTGGAATAATACAATTCCATATAAGGACAAAGACATTATATATTGTGTATAAAACTAGACTTTTATGCAATACAGATTAGACACTCTACATTGTGTATAAAACTAGACTTTGATGCAATACAGATTGGGACAGTGAACCACTCTAGGTTGAATGTCCAAGAGGTACTAAGTACATGTACATGTACTAACTAATTAGTCATGTAGGCAACAGCAAATAGTAATATGAAATGACATGATACAAAAAAATGTATATTTTTATTGAACTTTATAGTTGTTAAATAATGTAATTATTATTAAAAGTCAGATTCTCCTCCCTCAGTCATAGGTGGACGGCCCTTTGGCTATATTGCTTTCTTTTGATTGCAATCTTTTAATTCTGAGCGTACACGATGAAGGATATTCCAGAAACAGGTCATGTAAATAGAGTTAGTAAGGGTTACCAATTCTTATGTAATTCAGCTGGATATGAAAACTAACCTTGTGTGTAGAGGTAGTGAGGTTGATACGATCCATACTAACCTTGTGTATAGAGGTAGTTAGGTTGATACGTTTCATACTAACCTTGTGTATAGAGGTAGTGAGGTTGATACGTTCCATACTAACCTTGTGTATAGAGGTAGTGAGGTTGATACGTTCCATACTAACCTTGTGTGTAGATGTAGTGAGGTTGATACGTTCCATACTAACCTTGTGTGTAGAGGTAGTGAGGTTGATACGTTACATACTAACCTTGTGTATAGAGGTAGTGAGGTTGATACGTTCCATACTAACCTTGTGTGTAGAGGTAGTGAGGTTGATACGTTCCATACTAACCTTGTGTGTAGAGGTAGTGATGTTGATACGTTCCATACTAACCTTGTGTGTAGAGGTGGTGAGGTTGATACGTTCCATACTAACCTTGTGTATAGAGGTAGTGAGGTTGATACGTTCCATACTAACCTTGTATATAGAGGTAGTGAGGTTGATATGTTCCATACTAACCTTGTGTATAGAGGTAGTGAGGTTGATACGTTCCATATTTTAACCTATTTACTATAGAGGTCTTTCCAACTGTGTCATTCCCAATCAATGTTATAACAAATTCCGGAAGTGACATCACTGTCTTTTATATAATTGTTTGCAGACGTGTGCTAAGATTAGAATTGAACATTATGCACCAATGAAATCTTTATTGAAATAAAATTTCATCAATTTTTTATGAAAATATACAGGATATACGATGAATGCCTCAGAATACTATTATTATTCAGAATAAATTAGTTTTCACTGAACGATCACACTATCCACGAATGATAGTCAATGTATACTATGCCACGCAGATTTGTTGACGGTTATCATACATTTTATGTAAACAAATCAGGAAAGTCCATTGAAGTACCACTTCCGTTTTTCAAACATCTAAAAATGTCATAAAGTCCCTTTTTTCACTAATAATAGTAAACATTCAATCCTATGCAAAATGTTTCTATTAAATCAATAACTGGTTGATAACAGGAAACGTCAATATCATATGACTCTTGATACGGGTGAGAGATACTGCATTGGTTCATTTAAAATCTTTTTATAGACATATACCAGGTATTTTGTGTAAATATTACAAATGTTTCAAAAATAAAGTTATGTGCATGTGGTTCTAAATTTATTTTTCGCTTTGTCATTGAAAATTATCAATATTCAAATATGGACTAGATGAAATGTTAATCTCCATAATTATCAAATTGAGAAGGAGTTATTTCTTACTCGGTTACTATAGTAAAGTAAAATAATAATAATAATAATAATAATAATAATAAT
>MJUT01039636.1:53691-84355 GCA_002080005.1 Gigantidas platifrons
AAAAAATAAAAAGCAAATCGAATTTTAAACTCATTTTCTTGATATCAATTCGGTTGTATTTCACTTTGACTATTTCAATTACGGAAGACGGACCGCAACCAGAAAAAATGAACACCTGAATGAAATAGTGTTGTAATTAAAGACCATGTGCGTGATATAGAAGTTTAAAAGAATTTCAATGGTTATTATAAATGAGGTTGAAACAAGTCACATTTTGATATCAATTCGGTTGTATTTCACTTTGACTATTTCAATTACGGAAGACGGACCGCAACCAGGAAAAAATGAACACCTGAATGAAATAGTGTTGTAATTAAATATCATGTCCTTGATGTACAACACTGAAAAATATTATTATTATAAATTTTATATCCTATTTTTTTATATCCTGACGATGTGCACGCCGTGGCGTGACAACGTATATGCAGCTACGCCTCTGTGATTTCTTGATAATACCAGAGAGGCAACTTGTCTGTAACAATTTTGTAACATTTTATTGAACAGACATTAAATATTTATTACAACGACATTAACAAAGAATATCCTTTTTTTCATCTCAAAATTATTTTTTTCTTTCGAAATTGTGGCACGGTTTGACGTACCAGCCAGAAAAAGTGGTACGGTCGGAACCGTACCAACCGTATCGGGTGCTACGGCAGTGAGTTGCAATGAGGCCTATATATAAACCCTTCAACTATGAGTATAATATTATGCCTCACGTCAAGTTCAAGATTGCCTCTAATGTGCCTTTTGCTTTGTTTTGTTTGATGTTTATAATTAGTTAGCTAGAAATCATTTATTATTAGTTAGCTAGAAATCAACAGATAAAGAACTTATTTATTGTTAATTTCAATTGCCTTTTCTTGTCAGACATAATTTGTTTTGAAATATTGACGTCACGCAAAAGGGGAATTTCGGAGCTAACTTACAAATCATATACGGTAAGGTGCCATTTCCGTCAGTAACTGAGTCTTAGTCTGTTAACTTATTTATTGTCCCTTTATTGAGAACATGGAAATAAAATTTAATTGTCTTTATATATATTTTTTTGCATATATTTTTTACCGAGGCAGCTGCCTCGGTTGTCTCAACGTAAGCTACGCCTTTGGTGTGATTTGCTTCAATCTCCACATTATATTATAGCACTAGGTCAACAGTTATCATAGATTAGTAGGTGATGGTAATCATCCATGTAATTGGCTCAGTGGGGTGTTTGCAAAATTTCACCGGAGGCAATTTCTTGGCATGAAACCGAATAAACCGGAACCGAAAATTTCTTTTAAAATCACAAAAGACATATTTCATGATGTTATTGCAATTGAAATAGTTTAACAAAAATATTTTATTACCCTTCAAAACTAGATATTTATGACGAGACCGAGAGACCGATTTTTAGATAGCGAACCGGAACCGAGACCGACTTTTAGACACACCCGTGTCATTCTTCTATTTACTGATTTTGATTACCCTTTTGGTATCTTCAAACTGTTCATATTGTTCTGTGTAGTGCTTTGTAGATCATTGCTTGTCCCTTTTCTGTTTTCCATTGTACTGTCTGTCCTCCCTACATTTCTATTTAGCCAGTTCTATTATTGGTTGATTTTTTTTTTTGGTGTTTAACGCCACTTTCAACAATATTTCAGCTATATCATGGCGACCAGTTTTAGTGGTGGAGGAAGCCGGAGTACCCGGAGAGAACCACCGACCATGAGCAAGCAACTGGTAAACTTTATCGCTTGCGGCTGCGAGTCGAGAGCACCCTTTTTTGTAATTTACAAAGCCGGGCGCGAACCCACGCCGTATTGGTGATAGGCTTGTATGAGTTGTTAGATCCAGCGACCTAACTCATTGAGCCACCCAGGCCCCTTTCTATTATTGGTATCAGACCTATATTGTATGATGCTTTGACACATTTTTCACCTAAGATGATTTATCTAAATATATATATGACACTCACAGGAAAAATTGTCTTTTTTTTTTAAATTTTCTATTAGAAAGCACGATATCACGAGATATAACATAGTAAATGTACTAGTACATCATTGCCGGTTGTAGATTGCTATGCATCCTTTCTGAACGCAGTCTCCACTCAGGTGGTTGTAGATTGCTATGCATCCTTTCTGAACGCAGTCTCCACTCAGGTATAGCACAATGCTCACGGTCGGGTTTAATGTCGTGGGAAATCCATTACGGGTCATATACGAGTGACCTTTTGTCATAATTATTTAATGATATGATAAATAGTGGTTATGGTCTTTTTGGTATATCTTAATTCTAAATTGTAACACTTTCATAGTCTCCTAATCGCCATTTTCATTGGACTGCAACATAGGGTCACTCGCCTGTGACCAGTGATGACATTTCCTCAGATCTCTCACGACGCTACATATCAGTACAAGGGAGCAAGAGAGACATGTGGTTTTATAATCAGATTGACTACTGGTCAGATAAGTTCTACTGATAACTGTAGACGGTCAGAGTACCCCATATCACTGTGCAAATATCTCAAGTACAAGGTCAAATTGTAGGACTAGAACTACAAATAGATCCACGATAAATACATTACTACTGCAAGTTATAAATGATCTATTTGTTAACATACATAGTAATTACCACAACGGGTGGCTTATAAGAAACAGGAACTGCTTACCATTCGCCAGTACCTGGGTTCACTACTGATTTTATCTTTAAAACAATTTGGAGGTGGAGGGGTCCCTATTGTTCATATTTTTAGTTTTACACCTATTGTGTGGGTTTTTGTTTTGTTTTGTTTTTTCTTTGTTAATTTTTTTGTTTTTTTTGGCGGGGGGGGGGGTATTTTTTTTTTGTCTTTGTTGTTTTTTATCCTTCGGTTTGTATCTTACTCCCAAACGTTGCCTACCGTATATCTCTGGATGTCCATTTTGACTAACCCTTTTCTTTAACTTTCATTAATGCATGAATCTCTATAGCTTCTGATTGATTGATTGATTGTAAATGTAAATGTACGGAATGCATCGTTATAGACTGTTATTTGTCACACAAAAAAGGAGTAAACAACAATGTCATTTGTAGGGTCTGTTTGTATTAAACCATTTAAACATTTATCAATATGTGTACATGTAATTATGTAAGAGAAAATGCTCTAAATCCAACTACATTGCGACGGCAGACCCTCCATATATAGGAAGAATTCGTCTATCAATTAAATATACACTTTTAATATTCTTTCTTTTTATAAAGATTTTATTTATTTTATTATGACAATAAAGTTTAAACAGTGATGTTCAAAAGTTTCTAAACAAACGAACATAAAAAAGACCATGACATATGATGTTGAACCTGGAACAGACACAAAAAAGTGGCAGTGTTATATCTGTTACTGGGATAACAACCATCCCCTCCTGAAAACTGGATCTCCAATGGCAATACTTGTGTAAAGAAATGATTAAAAATCCTGCACAGATTCGCTTCCACTCAAAACAACCACATTCTATCACAAACACGATTGACAACATAAACATGGACAGTACTACAGTAGTGTCAATGATTGACAACATAAACATGGACAGTACTACAGTAGTGTCAATGATTGACAACATAAACATGGACAGTACTATAGTAGTGTCAATGATTGACAACATAAACATCGACAGTACTATAGTAGTGTCAATGATTGACAACATAAACATGGACAGTACTATAGTAGTGTCAATGATTGACAACATAAACATGGACAGTACTACAGTAGTGTCAATGATTGACAACATAAACATGGACAGTACTACAGTAGTGTCAATGCTTGACAACATAAACATGGACAGTACTATAGTAGTGTCAATGATTGACAACATAAACATGGACAGTACTACAGTAGGGTCAATGATTGACAACATAAACATGGACAGTACTATAGTAGTGTCAATGATTGACAACATAAACATGGACAGTACTATAGTAGTGTCAATGATTGACAACATAAACATGGACATTACTATAGTAGTGTCAATGATTGACAACATAAATATGGACAGTACTATAGTAGTGTCAATCAATGCTTCAATGTAAATAATACATAATGTTCATCCTCTATAAAATCAGAGTTTTGTTTTTCATGAAACACAAATATTTCAAATATCTATAAACATTGTTTTCGAATTAATATATTATGCTGACAAATTGCAGCTAGTTTTTCCCTTATATATGTTTATATACTTTCGTGTTCATTCCTTCATGTTTAATAATAAATAGAATATGTTGATAAGTGCAGCTAGTTTTTCCCCATGACAGTTTCTATGCAGTTAGTTTTCCCCCATGACAGTTTCTATGCAGCTAGTTTTCCCCCATGACCGTTTCTATGCAGCTAGTTTTCCCCCATTACAGTTTCTATGCAGCTAGTTTTTCCCCCATGACAGTTTCTATGCAGCTAGTTTCCCCCGTGACAGTTTCTATGCAACTAGTTTTTCTATGCAGCTAGTTTTCCTCCATGACAGTTTTTATGCAGCTAGTTTTCCCCTATGACAGCTAGTTTTCCCCCATGACAGCTAGTTTTCCCCCATGACAGCTAGTTTTCCCCCATGACAGCTAGTTTCCCCTATGACAGCTAGTTTTCCCCCATGACAGCTAGTTTTCCCACATGACAGCTAGTTTTCCCCCATGACAGCTAGTTTTCCCCTATGACAGCTAGTTTCCCCTATGACAGCTAGTTTTCCCCCATGACAGCTAGTTTCCCCCATGACAGCTAGTTTTCCCCCATGACAGCTAGTTTTTCCCCATGACAGCTAGTTTTCCCCCATGACAGCTAGTTTTTCCCCATGACAGCTAGTTTTCCCCCATGACAGCTAGTTCCCCCATGACAGCTAGTTTTCCCCCATGACAGCTAGCTTTCCACCATGACAGCTAGTTATTCCCCATGACAGTTTCTATGCTTTTGTGTTCATTTCTTCATGTTTCATTGTATGCATATTCATATGAACAAGTTCCCATTTGTTCATCCATGGTCCAGGAACAGTTAGATCAAATTCGTTCTCTTTGATACTTTCGTTCTAAAAAAAAAAGAGCAAATGTGACATTGATGTTACTTTGGATTTGGTTTGGTTTATGGTGCTTAACGCCACTTTCAACAATATTTCATTATGTCGTGGCGATCAGTTTTATTGGTGGAGGAAACCGGAGAACGGGAGAAAACCACCGACCTGTCACAAGCTACTGACAAACTTTAGTACATCATGTTGTATCGAGTATGCTTCGCTATGAAAGGGGTTCGAACACACAACACTAGTGGTGATAGGCACTGATTGCACAGGTAGTTGTAAATCCAACTACTTTACGATCACGACCAAGACGGTCCCAATATAGATGTAGGTGAGTTTTGCACAATGGCTTTTACAAGAGTCAACTCCCGATTTAGTTGTGGTCTTGTTGCTCAATCGTTTGTTTTTGTGCAACTAGATTAACACGATGGGTGCCACTAGTGGAGCAGGAAATGTTTACCCTTCCGGAGCACCTGGGTCAACTCCCAATTTAGTTGTGTTCCTGTTGCTCAATCGTTTGTTTTCTGTGTAACTAGATTAACACGACGGATGCCACTAGTAAAGCAGGAAATGTTTACCCTTCCGGAGCACCTGAGTCAACTCCCGATTTAGTTGTGTTCTTGTTGCTCAATCGTTTGTTTTCTGTGTAATATTTTGTAGGTCATTGTTTGTCCAGTTGTCCTTTTTCTTTTGGTCATTGTATTTTCTGTCCTTTGATTTACGGATTCTGATTACCCTCTTGGTATCGTTAAATTAAAACGTGGGTATCAAATATAGTACACACGAAGCGTTTCTGTAATACATTCCATCATGTATGCTCAAAGCCAAGCCTGTCTTGTTAAATATCAAAATAGAACCCCTCTTTAGTTACATTCAGTTAAAGGAATGATTGCTATAATTTATACATTTCTTACTACCATAAACCTTTTTTCAGTTGCCATTAAGGTGTGACTAGTTGAGATAACACTTATATAGACATTTATTATATTTTATATAATTTAAACGATTTGAAATATGAGTGTTTATGGCCAATTCCCAGAACATTTTAGCTATGTCATGGCAGCCAGTTTTACTGGTAGACGAAATCAAAGAACCTGGATGACCCATCATTCCAATATCTCTTTCAACTTGTCATTCGACTTATGAAAAAGAACCTAGTTCTCTTATGACAATCCATTTTCCCTTTCGATATTTCCCCACATGTATATAATAATGGACAGACTTCGTCATATTTAATACAAATATGATCTAGAATTTTTAATTAATGCATATATGTACTGTTATATAGACAACGGAATTTACCGATCCATATAAAAATGTTCCCAGATTTTAACTGAAAGTACCAGCCGTGGTCAAATTTGAACACTAATTTGGTGGAATTGAATTTGGAGATTTCAGTTTTACCGCTAAAATGAGCGAAAATAAGCACCGCGCTAAAATAACCTGATATACGGTACAATGTAGTTCTATAAGGTCGAGGTATAAAAATTATCTTGTAAGCAACTCACAATTTTAACTGTAGCCTTTTTCTGTTCCTCGTGTCTATCTACATTGTTGAATGATTTCCAGTTAATGTCAAGATCAGAATCTTTAGATGACCGCATCAGAACACCTTCTTTTAAATTATAGAACCCTATCGGTTCACTGGGTTTCTGCCATCTTAGGTCTAGACTCCAACGTATGTCTGTTGACACATTGGGAAGACTACCAGAGTAGAAATAAAAGTATAGAATATCATCAGTTTTGAAGGTGGAGACAGCCATCATCACTAGTATTGAAGCGAGCCCGATACATTGGGAAGAAATGATATATATATGCAGAAATATATAGAATAACACCAGTTTTGAAGGTCGAGAGACACTATCATTAGCATTGTTCAAGCGAGATCGACACATTGGAAAGAATAGCAGAGTAAGATTATAAATAGATATATGTATATAGAATAACATCAGTCTTGAAGGTGGAGACAGACATTATCGCCAGTATTGAAGCGAGACCGACACAATGGGAAGACTACCAGTATAAAAATAAAGTCATATTATTGACAAATGATATATAGTTATTCATAGAATACGTCTGTTTTGAAGATTGAGATAAATGGGTAGTATATAAAGAAAGTCATATTATTGACAAATGATATATACAGTCAAACGTCAGTGCCTCGAACTCGGATTGGTCGAACACTATGGATGGCTCGAACTGATTTGAAAGTCACGTCAATTTTCCTTATATTTCTAAGTAACAATAATCCCTTTTGCTCGGACACCGATACCTCGACCAGTCGAACTCAATAAATGGTCCCGTCAATAATAAAATAATATATATATAATAACATCTGATTTGAAGGTCGAGACAGGCAATATCGCTAGTATTGAAGCGAGCCCGATATGATGAGGTGAGTTACTAGTGATAATGTATGTAAATCCTTCAAAGCTAACGTTATTATTTTAATCGGTAACTTCCAGAATATTCAATTCTGATCATTGAACAGTTACTATAAATATACATTCTCCCTCTGCTATCAGTGGATTGCGATATTTCTCCATTGACGTACTCTAAATTTAGCAATAAAGATTGAAGAGATATCGTAAACCACTGGTAGCAGTAGATTATGTTTCTTCTCTTATGACCCCCCCCCCCAAAAAACATCAAAAATATACAGGGGGCCCGGGTGGCTCAACGAGTTAGGTCGCTGGATCTAACAACCTCATACAAGCCTATCACCAATATGGCGTGGGTTCGCGCCCAGCTTTGTAAATTACAAAAAAGGGTGCACTCGACTTGCAGCCGCAAGTGATAAAGTTTTTACCATTTGCTTGCCCATGGTCGGTGGTTCTCTCCGGGTATTCCGACTTCCTCCACCACTAAAACTGGTCGCCACGATATAGCTGAAATATTGTTGAAAGTGGCGTTAAACACCAAAAATCAAATCAAATCAAATCAATCAAAAATATATACAAATACATGTAGCTAATTTCTGTTTTTAATTATTTTCGAAAGAAAATGGCTTGGAATTCCTACCTCGGTAATTAAATTAAAAATACCGTGTTAATAATAGGAGGAAATACCACCAAATAATATAGGCAAACAATATTTTGTCCTCTGAATATTAGAATTAGAGCAAAATGAACATAGGTGAGAATTCTGCTAATATGATATCTTGATTAAATAGCAATTTTTACATCAATCTAAACCTATATAATACAATGATATTGTTCTGTCCCTGCATCTATAATAAACATGTGATGTTAATATAGATGTAGCAGTCGTACTGAAGACGTTAGCTGAATTGACTATATGAATATGAAGGCTCTTGTCTTAGAAGAAACAGTAAGTGGTTGCCTTTCATCCTCGGTTTTGGAGAGGGTCGTTTTTTTTATGTTGATATTTTTGGGTTTTTGTTTTTTGTTTTGCTTTGTTTGTTTGTTTGTTTGTTTGTTTGTTTGAGTGTTGATTTTTCTTTACCTTCTGTGTGGAATTAAGTTGTTAAATAGTACCATACCACCATAGGGTACCGGACAGACTTCTAAATCTTTCTTCATATCAATTTCTGTAAAAGACATTTAAAACAATAATCAATAATAAAAGACAATTTAAAAAAATACCAAACTGTCAGGCAGTTCCAAAATCAAATATCAAAATCGTAGAAATAGGCAACACTTTCTCTTTGTGGTACAGGCAAGCAAATAGATAGTGGCGGGACTAAACTGGTTTTATGTGCCCAAACGTCTCCTCTTAGCGAAATGATTCGGACATGCAAGTGCTTCCCGTGTGTGAGTAAAATATCAACCCTCACATATAACAGGACAAACATCAAGAAACCCGATGCCTAAACCATTATCTTAATATTAGCTATCGTAAGACATAATAGTGAAACTGTAGTCAACTTTGAACCAACATCTAATTGACAATAATGAAAAATAAAGGGACAATCAAATATGGTCAATACAGAGATACATACAACACTAGGCAGAATACATAGAAAGAAGACAAACAAAGCAAAAAACACAACACAGACAATTAAAATGAGGAGCAATACGGACCCACCAACACGAGGGTGAACTAGGTACTCGTGAAGGGTAAGCAGCTCCTGTTTCTCACAAGATACTCGCCGATTTACTCGTTCAGTCAAATCCGGCTAATGTCCCGTAGGGGATACAGGAAATACGAAAATATTATTTTACACTTCCTCTAACTGATAAAAAACTGAATAATCGTTCTATCACAGAAACGATCTTGATACAAAACACAAACAATACAAACAAAAGTTTTAAGTAAGCACTCAATAACGTTCAGTTACAGATTTGAAAGCAAAGAACTGTCAACAATAAATATACAGTCAAACCTGCCCAGGCGGTCACCTCTATTAAGCAGTCACCTGTATTAAAAGGTCACCTTTTTCCTGTCCTTTCATAGAAAGCTTCATATCAATTGAACCTCTTTTAAGAGGTCACCTGTCTTATAAGGTCACTTTTTCTGTTCCCAAAGGTGACCTCTTAATACAGGTTTGACTGTATATAATAAACCATGGGAGGATGTACCTTCGGGGACTAATAAACCAGACGTAGAACAGACCCAGTGGTAGTAATAAAAACATAGATAACATAATGTATTTACCGAGGTTATTTGCCATTTCTTCCTCCTCCAGCATCACATACCATGTTCCTCCCCAGCAACACTGGTGGTTACCAACTCGACCAGTCTTGTGTCCTCTTGAAGCAATCTAAACATAAGGTTGGTTTACGATGCTTAACGCCACTTTTAACAATATTGTCAATTTGAGAACGAACCTTTACGACAAAAGAGATAATTTAAATCTTTCCATAGTGAAGGTTCCATGCATAGCTACCAACTTTCCATCAGCAACGGAATTTCTTTATAGTTGCAGCCAACAAAGAAGCTAGAGAACCAAGGTTTCCTGGTAGTAAACTTTGAACGTCGAATGTGTTACGGTCGCCATTATAACTTGTTAAACGTTTGGAAATTTCTTTATCACAGATGATCACATCTTCGCTAGCCAAGGGTTACGATCCGCTCTACTCATCTTGAAGATGAGTAGAGCGGATCGTAACCCTTGGCTAACGAAGATGAGATGATCAGGGATATGTTCCATTTGTCTTAGTAAAATCCTGTCATTTATCGTTCATAACTGTTCACCGAATATGATTTACTACCGGATTGTAATCGTGTTTTCTCCAGTTTCTCTGGATTGTCCATTTTTGATCATCCTTTAGTATTCTCTAACATTTATATGAAGAGTTTAAAGATACCAAAGAGGTAATCATGAATCTGTATATCGAAGAAGAACAGACAACACAAAGGTACAAAATGACAAACAACGATCTACAAACCATACACATAAAACTAAAGCTCGAGTAATACGTATACTGACCTGTAAGCAGCCATTCTTTTCGTTTGTATCTATTAAAGGAATCCATGAAGTTGGTTGTCTTCGTCTTGTATGCCATATATACCCAGTTTTTCTGGATTGCCCATTATGTTTTATTGTCCTTTCGATATTCTCTAACGTTTATATAATACGTATACTAACCTGTAAGCAGCCATTCTTTTCGTTTGTATCTATTAAAGGAATCCATGCAGTTGGCTGTAGAACTTTATACGAGTCGTTATCTAAGTATCCTACATCTATAAAACAAAACAAAAAAACGTACATGCAGATAGAATAACGGCAGCTTTGAAGGTCTATACAGACATTATTGCTAGTATCGCAGTGAGTCCCATAGGACTGGTGATCATGTATGTCGAGACCTTCAAAACATACATTATTCTTTTTATCAGTATTGGCCCTCTTAATGTGACTGATATTTTCCATTATTATACTTCGTGTAAGTTTCTGTTGTGATATTTGGTACTGTAATATTTTGGCACATTACCTGGACAATTAGACATTCAGTATAATAATGATATTAATGTGGTCTTGTCCAGGTAATATGCCAAAATATTACCCAGGTCTGAAAGACATATTACCCGACCCGAAGGCATATTACCTGGACAAGACCACATTATTATATAAGTATCATTGTCAGCCCGTTGATACTGACACTATCACTCAGTCAGATCAATAGAGGAATGATGGTATATACATGTACATATTAGTGCACACGGCACATAGAAATTCAAATGAACTCGACCAATGGATATGAAATGATTGGTGTCCATTAGAAGAAAATAACAACCGTTTTGTTTTGTTGCTATGCTATTCTATCTAACAAAAATATATACAGGTCATTTTAAAGATGTTTATCATCACTTTCAACAGTTGTGTCGCTGTTTCAATATTTCAATAATATTTCCGCAATATCATATATAGAGGTCATAGAGTTCCAGGAGAAAACCACTGAAATGTCGTCAAGTAATTGCAGACTTTAGCACATAATGTTGAATAATGCGCACCTTCTCAAAGGACGCCAATCGAACTCGAAAACTTAGAGATACTAGTAATTGCTCTGATTGCATTGGCAGATGCTTATCCAACTACAATACATGGCGTCCACGGTGATAAAGCAGTATGCTTTAACCGAACTACAAATGTACCATAAGATATGATGATAAAAGCAGATAATTTACCTTGATGCCATGGTACAACTGTAGCTTCATTTCTGGGTATTTTAGACCGAATATTCCACACCGGGTGACCCATTATGTCAGGACCAATAATTTGTTCTATTACATTTAATAATCGTTCATTTGAC
The DNA here is from genome assembly GCA_002080005.1 of Gigantidas platifrons. NCBI lineage: Eukaryota > Metazoa > Mollusca > Bivalvia > Mytilida > Modiolidae > Gigantidas > Gigantidas platifrons. The sequence goes on from MJUT01039636.1 coordinate 65,417, forward strand.
CAAAGGTCTTGAAATCCCTAAAACAATAGATAAATAAAAAAGTGTCTCAATTCACATACATATCCATGGTTCAGGGTTAGGGTTATGGTGTTTAACGCCACATTCAACAAAATTTCAGCTATATCTCCCATTCCATTGGCAGATTTACAGTTACACTGTCATCTTCATACTGTATGCCTAAATTGAATTATAATTAAGAGCATCTCTTATCCTGCAATTATGATAAATACCCATTACTTACATAGTGTGGTGGTACAAGACTTTGTATCAGGTCGAGCCTGTTGTGTGAACCAGTATCACTACGAGTCGCGATAGCGACGAGTTGTGATGCGGTTAGTTCACGCAACAGGCAAGACCTGATACATAGTCTTGTACCAACACACTATTTATATAATAAGTTTATCTAACATTTCAATAAAAAAACAAATTTTAAACAAATAACAAGGGTCGAATTAATATTTACGACTTTTTTTTACAATATTCTCAGGAAGACTACATTTTGTGAATGACATTACGTTATTTGTTGCCGTTCTTTCACCAATGTCGAATTACTGTTCAATCACTTTCAGTGTCACTGTACAATCCGACAACGCTTTTAAAAATGAAATGTGAACTATGGCTTTACGTTGTCTACATTGATGTGTTTTTTGTCAGATTCCAAATATATGACGTCATGACAAAGGAGTTCGGCAGAGAACGTCTCGTGCAACGTCGTGCCATTCTCTTATCACCACAGTGTGGTGATACAACATCTTGTATCAGACACCTTGTATCACACAGGCTACTTTCGTTAATTTCAAGGGAAAACGTACATAATGTTAGATAAGATATCTTATAATGAGGTCACAAACGTTTGATACATTAAATAATGTACAAACGACCCTTTGTTGTGTTTTAGCATTCATCTCTAAGGCACGAAATGTATCTTTATTTTGTATTACATTTTTGTATTACCCATATTTTGTAACCGAACTGCAAGATAATGCTATTTGATTCATCAGCAACTTTATTGTCATCTCGAATCTGATTGGCTCTGCTGTATTTGGAGGACTTGTATTACATTCTACTTGTCACGAAAATCAGTTTACACTCCTTTGTAATCTTATTTGGACGGTAAACGGAAACATGGATGTACATTAAAATTTAACTTCATTCATAACTACGGCTTTTAAAAGATTTTCCCACCCTACAACAGATTTTCTGTATACACATCGGCTGTTAAAATGCCGACTGTAGCCAATGAAAAGATCTCATTTGAGGTCAAGTTCGTACAATACATTTTTGTTTTTTGTGACCTAACGACTAATCGCAAATCTAAAGCCTACAACATGAGCGCTATGACGTAATGTTTTCTATTTATAGCAAGTCATTATATTACCTTGGGCATATATCCTTGTTTTAGGATCAGTATTGTTGATCCGGGAAAATCGTCTTCCATTTTTATTAACCTCTCATTTATACCAAATTCTGTGTACAAATCTAAAATGACAAATTATACATTCTTATATATATTCATTTTCAGTATTTTTCATCAGTCTAATTTTTCAACTGTGTGTAATTTTACATATAATAGATAATAAACGTCAGAGAAAACCGAAGGTGCAATCAAGAATGGAAAATTCAGAGACACTGACAACATCGGGTACACAAAACATAGGATGAAGACAAACAAAACAAAAAACACAACACGGAAAACTGAAAAGATGAGCAACACGGACCCCACCATAAAAACTGGTGGTGAATCCAGGTGCTCTCGAAGGGCAAGCAATTCCTGTCCCTTATAAGACACACTCCATGTTACTCATTGGCCCACGACGTGACACCACTATATATACAGGGGTCGTCGTTTCCGTAATCATATGGTAGTTGGATTTACAACTACCTATGCAATCATTGCTATCACTGCTGATGTTGTGAGTTCGAATCTTGATCAAGGAGAGGTATACAACATATGTGATAAAGTTTGTCAGTGACTTCCGACAGGTCGGTGGTTTTCTCCGGGTCCTCTGGTTTCCTCCATCAATAAAACTGACCGCCACTGATATAACTGAGATATTGTTGAAAGTGGCTTTAAAACCCATCAAGCAAACAAACAACTATATACGCAAACAAAAACGAATAATATAAATAAGACATGAGGTAAAGACGAGTCAAATGTCGTTTTTATGCAGACATCGTAACAAGTATTAGCCTCGGAACCGTAGCCCTTATGGTCCTTGGCCAGTTTTCTGATATTTGCGGTCTAAGGTCCGCAAATAAAAAAAGGACCTAAAGAGCTACGGTTCCGCAGCTAAGCGAATATCATAACACAGAACTAAGGACATATAGGATCTGATCGCCATGGTATAGCTGAAATAGTGCTGCAAGTGGCGTTCAAACACCAAAAATCAAATCAAATCATATAGTATCATAACCACTACTACATCGTAACACAATCACACGAGACATGTAATGGATTAGTGTGCTCGCCTCCGAGTCCAGTATAACGTGGGTTCAAGTCCCGGTCGGGTCAAGCCAAGGACTATAAAATTAGTATTTGCTGCTTATTTGATACGCACGAAACATTAAAGAGTAAGATCAAAGACTGGTTGGTTCAGAATCATGATAATGTGTCCACGTGGAGTAATATGTCTACTCGCGGAGTATTGTTTCAGCGAGCTAGCACTATAAAGATCCAAGGAAGCGTGCTTCTCAGGTACAAAGCGGACATCATCATCATTTTATTTAAAACAATTTGTTTTTAAATTTCGGCAGAGCTTAACTTTCTTATACACTCATATCCGGAAATTTCGTGTCGGAATTTGCAAAGATATCCTACTGAGTCGATTCTACATTTTTATACTGATCAAAATGCGCGGCTAAGAACAATATACATTTATCCCAGTTAAAGACGTATGTATAAATATTCAGCAAATGTTTACTTTTCACGAACACATGCGTTCAACCAACCTCCCCTGCCCCCGGCTTTATTTAGGGCTTGGTTCGTGGTGCTAATCTTTTTGTTATCTGTGTTATGCTGCGGTTCTAAGGTAAAATAATACAAGAGTTTCGATACCCCCAGCTAAACTACTATCACATTGTATCTAGTGTACTACCACGCCGTTTCTCATCGTAGCAGTTCTTTGTAGGAGAACTCATATCTTCTTTACTTTATTTTTGTTTTTTTGCGGAGAGTGCGGTCCAACACATATTGTGTTATGGTTTATTATCTCCGTCTTGTGTCTAGTGTATGGTGGTTTCTCCCATTATGACGTCATTTTAACCCCGCTGAACCAGTGGTGGAAAAATCTGTAATCCTCTAGAGGATTAAAATGTCTCGTGCCTTTCCCCGCATTTGACTCGTTTTATTCGTTTGACGGCTTTTGAAATAAAGTTCGTGTTAAATAATGGGAGAAACAAATTCTCCTTCAGTTGCCCATGTGGGTTACGATATTTCTCCACTCTCGAGAGTTAAATTTAAAATTTTAACCACTCGCCTGGCGTCTTGTAGTTAAATTATTTTTAACTCTCTTGAGTGGAGAAATATCGTAACCTACGGGCAACTGAAGGAGAATCTACATGTCCAACGCATATTGTGTTGTGATTTTGTTTTGCTTTGTCTTCGTCTTGTGTCTTGTGTACCCAATGTTGCCAGTTTATCTTTATTGTCCGTTCTTGATTGCTCCTTCGGTTTTTCTAACGTTTATTTAGCAATATAATATCATTATGTTCACTGTAATTTATACTAGTCCAAATCAAGTAAAACTACCCAAGAAATATGTAAAATCAACACTAAAATTTTACTATGAAAATTTAATAAATAATAAGCTCTCAAAATTAGATCAAAAAAGTAAATTATATTTATTCTCAAATTTAAGACAAAATTTATCATTAGAAAGTTACTTATCTATATCTAATTTTGAATACAGAAAGCTAATAACAAAACTAAGAATTAGTGAACACAACCTATTAATAGAAAAGGGGAGACATTTAAATATTCCCAGAGAGCAACGTTAAATGCTCACACTGTAAGTGTATAGATGACGAGAAACATTTTTTTTACATTGCACGATAAATTCTGAATTGAGGTCTTCTTTTTTAAACATTTTGAACAACGAAAATCAAATTTTTAATAACTTATAGAATCAGAAAAACTTTCATATATTTTAAATCCATCAACACCATCTCAAGTAAATAAACTGGGTTCCTTTTAAAAAAAAAGTCATTAGAACTGAGGACAGGGGACTCCCAACATATTTACTTGAAAATGTCGATTTTATGTTCTCTTTGTTACCTGTCTGTTTATGTTTATAATTGTCACAAACTGTATTGTTTAATGACAATAAAATTTGAATTTGAATTTATATTTGCATAACTTACCACTAATCTTATTAGCTTGATATAACTTCTGTGCCACATTTTCAACAAGCTGTTCTATGTCACGCTTACATGGCTCTAGCTCTTCTGGTTTGAAAAAGTGTTCTACCACAACAAAACCCTTTGGAGGAAAAAATATTTACTTTTAACTTTTGTACATTCAAAATTGGATTCTAAACTATGCGTTTTTGACGTATATTATAGAAGTTATTTCCCTTGGGACGGGCATAATGGTATCCGGTTTAGCAAGAGTGATGGAAAAAACGATGATTCGTTGACCTAGAAACAAAAATAAGACGATAATATTGTATGACAAATAACTGAAATAACGTTGAATATCATAAGCATTCCTCCTCACCCTTAAATTTGAAACAACGGGTCACTTTTCTACCAAACTATATGACAAAGGAGACGACTTCAATTTTCCCAGGGGCCCGGGTGGCTCAATGATTTAGGTCGTTGGATCTAATAACTCATACAAGCCTACCACCAATACGGCATGGGTTCGCGCCCAGCTTTGTAAATTACAAAAAGGGTGCACTCGACTCGCAGCCGCAAGTGATAAAGTTTACCAGTTGCTTGCCCATGGTCGATGGTTCTCTCCGGGTCCTCCGGCTTCCTCTACCACTATTTTTTAAACTGGTCGCCAAGATATAGCTGAAATATTGTTGAAAGTGGCGTTAAAACACAAAAAATCAAATCAAATAAATTTTCCCTTTATAAATTTGTAGTTTATATTCCACAACCTATCCGCTACGATCGAGCTTGCAGTGGAGGTCCGTTTTATGGGTGGAGGAAACCGAAGTACCCGGAGAAAACCACCGAACCGTCGCGAGTCTGTGACAAACTTTATCACATAATATTGTGTCGAGTCCAACTGGGTTCACACTCACATCTGTAGTGGTGATAGGCATTGATTGCACAGGTAGTTGTAAAGCCAACTACACATACGATCACGGCCCCCTTTTTTGAAAGATATCAACATCTTAAGGTGGTACCATACACTTCAGGTAAATTTTGATCTGCCTGTTTAATTTTCTTATTTTTTTGGCAATGTGTTTGAATATATCCACTGTAATAAATATCAAAATTTTTAAAATTCCAACCATGCAACAGACTCAGAGCTATGAATTAACTAGCCACATAACAGCTTTTCTCTCTGTGGTTTTGATCACCGAGATACTTGAAATCTGCATACAAACATCATATGATCAAAACGTTCAACTTATTTTAAAGAGTTATCTCCCTGTAGGGTATGGTACCCCCTTAATTAAATGTATTGCTTCTGTTTCATACAGAAGACGAGAGGTGGTGTTGTTAATTAGATATTGGTTCAAAGTTTACTATTGTGTCACTATTATATAATACGATGGCCATGTATACTATCTAATATTAGGATAATGTTTGAGGCCATGTCCATGGTCTCTCTTTAAACGTTGACGCAGAAATTGTTATCTGTATAATATTAGTTCTATTAATACCTATTACCAAGGACGTATATACGTCCTTGATATTACATACATAGTGTGTTGATACAAGACTGTTGTGTGATCCAGTATCATTGTGAGTCGCGATAGCATATGTTTGACATCGTTTTAGTTATTTGTTCTTCCAGGTCCGGTACTAGACTCTAAGGGTGGAATGTGTAACGTCCAGGAACTGTGTGTGATATGTTCATAGACAATCTACTTTAAACGTATATGAAACATATCATAAACAACAATAAATAAAAATAACTATTTAAGGAATATTTGAAATTGTTGAACAGGTTATACGATATAACTTATTTGGGTCAGTTTACGCTTAATAAACCGCGAAGCGTTTTATGAAAAGTGTAAACTGACCCAAACCAGGTTATGCAAGTATAACCTGATCAACAATTTCAAATATTCCTTATAATTTAATTTTTACAACAAAGTTTAATGATTCCTCAATTTTAATTACGATTATCTCGTGTGACTATTTGAATTTGTCGTTGGCGGATGAACACGTTGGTGACGTCACAATACCAACCCAGGTTATCGAGCATAACCAATATTTTCTCCAGGCGGGATTAGCCAATCAAATTGCAGTATTCAAATCAAATTAAATTATTTACATTTATACACAGTGGCTTGTTATGCCATGTGTATTTGAAGGTGGGTTGGGAAACCTCCAAATGTTAATGTGGATATACCACTTTTGAGGGAATCTAGGTTAGGTGAAAGAGATATTGACAGAGGTAAACTGTTCCACAGTGATAATGTATTAGGGAAAAAAGAAAAGTTATAAAAATCTGTATTACTCTGTATTTGTCTGATTTTATGTGCGACACGAGCACGTCAGTCAGACTAAGATAACATGGTTGTTGGTACCTCTACTGAGCCCCCGTTAATTTTATATAAAAGTATCAGATTTGCTTTAGCTCGTCTACAAGCAAGACTGACCCATTGTAAGATGTCAATCATATTTGTTGTGTCTTCGTTCGGTATCTTGTGCCCAATGTTGCCAGTGTCCCTGGATTGTCCATTCTTACTTGCAGCTTTGGTTTTCGCTCACGTTTATAGTGGATGTATGCTACCAGACAAAAGAATGGTACATGTATATACTTTTGTGAAAAGTGTTTGTAGATGCCAAATGAATAATTATAAGATGTAAATGCTTTAGGGAGAGACAACACAAAATAAATGAAAAGACATCAATCATATTACATCACCTAGTATTAATGTCCATCAGTGTCACACCGGTCATCGTCTTACACTAAGTATACGTCCGTGAATAAGTCATGATATATACATGTAGGGGATGAAAGGACAAAGGAGGGTACAATAAAAAAAAAACAAAAAAAACAACAACAAAAATACAATACTGTCGGAAATTTTCCAAAATCCAATAGAAAAATAATTCAAAAAATACCGCACCGTCGGAACAATTCCAAGATCTAATAGAAAAATAAAGCAAAAAATACCGCACTGTCGGAACAGTTCCAAGATCCAATGGAAAAATAAAACAAAAAATACCACACTGTCGGAACAGTTCCAAGATCCAATGGAAAAATAAAACAAAAAATACCACACTGTCGGAACAGTTCCAAGATCTAATAGAAAAGGCAAAATTAATACCACTTACATATTCCTGCTTGTTAAAGGAACTTCAATAATTAATCACCTTTTCGAAGAATTGTCGTATCATGGATTCAGGTAATTGTCCAGGTTTCTTCGTTGTGGATTGCACGGGCATTGCTTTACAATTGAATAATTCAGGATGAGCTTCATTGGTACTTCCCGGATAAATTATATTTTTGTCCGACATCTTTTTACGGTTTTCTGTCGATATAATGTGATATCACACCATAACATGCTATTGGCTGAACCGTTATACAAATGTATGCCCTATATAAATATGACCTCTTGACCATATTAATAGCTCATTGTGTTTATTTAATTACATAATGTAGGTGAAGGCGGTTTAAATACGTAGTAAATTGAAAATTACAACACAGATTGTATTAATTAGTGTTACCGTAACTGTTCAAAATTCAACATACCTTCCTTTGATAAATATTTTCTCATAAAAAATTCAATAGTATATATATATATATATATATATTTTTTTTATTCGTTCACTTTTCATAGCCTGTTAACAGTGTCAAATTTTAGAACAATTCAGGGTGACGTCGTGACCATGATCGTATAATGTGATACATACGTGCAATCAGTGCCTATCAGTACAAACGTTGTGAGTTCGAATCCCGCTCAGGCGAGGTGAACTCGATACCACAGTATGTGATAAAGTTTGTAAGTGACTTGCGGCAGGTCGGTAGTTTTCTTCTGGTACTCCGGTTTCCTCCACCAATAAAACTGACGGCCACTTTATAACTGAAATATTGTTGAAAGTGGCGTTAAACACCATAAACCAAACCAATCATGGCTGATCAACGATGGAGCAATCCAATAAATCAACAACAGGCTATATAGCTGAACCATCAGGGCCTCCAAGAAAAAAATTGCAATCCGGATCAAGACTGCTTTGGGGCCCCGGGGACAGACTGAGACTTCTCTCAAAATTGAGGATTTGAGTTGAAAATACAAAATAAAATGTACCAACAATTTTTTTTAAAATGAAAAAAAATAAAATAAAACGTATATGGCTAAGGCTATGGCCCCCTTCTTATCTCTCAGAGTCCCGGGTCGATGTACCGGCTAAACCTCACTAACTCGGCACTGCTTTAAGACACAGGTACGAGTGGACAGGGCCCTTTGTTGCCCCCCCCCTTTTTTTTAACATCGATTTTTTTTCTTTATATAAAACAACATTTTGCAACTTTCTATGTAACACTGTATGACATATATACAATAAATACAATCAAATAGTAGTTCCTATCCATGCCGGATTTCTGACATAGTGATACATAGAAAGTTGCAAAATGTTGTTTAAATATGAAAAAAAAATCGATGTTCAAAAAAAAAAAAAAAAAAAAGGGAGGGCAACATAGGGTCCTGTCCACACGTACATGTGCTTTAAGATTATACGTCGTTTCATGTCATCTGTTCAAAGGCGTTTCATTTTTCTTTAAAAAAAAATTCGACATGCTCGGCAATCAATACAATACTTTGATTCAAATAGGCCATGACTACTTGTTTTAAAAAGAAAAAAAGGGTTTTCCTTACTAAAATGACGGTGATTTCTTGGGGGAGCAGACCCCCTGCCTCGGTTACATTTGACCCCAAGCTACGCCCGTGAACATTTGAGAAATTGATATTTCGTAACGTGTAACCAGCTCGTGCCACTTTGACTTAAAAGTCCAGAAAAAAAATATTAACCAATCAATTAAAGTTTTACATTTTTATATTTGCGGTCAATTATTAGGACGATACACCTGTGTTGTTACACCACAAAATGAAATTGACTTATATTCATTTGTTTCAGTCTGTACAAACTTTAATTTTAAGTAATTTCAGAAAAAGACGATATATACTCGTATACATAGATCTTTTTAAATAAAAAAAAACAAAAAAACGTGTATTGCATTCGTATAAAAATGGCAACAAACGAGAAGGAGGACCATGACCAGGGCCGGCAGGGGAAGGAAGTTTCTGGAGAAGAGACTTGTGATAGTACTACTGTAGATATTGGGAAAATGAAAGAGATGATTAAAAATTTAGAGGCAGCGAGAGGGTTTGTATATTGCAAGCATATACATTATATATCTTCTGGAGCCACAGGCACTTGTTTCTGGTAAAAAAAAAAAATACCTAGATACTATAGTACATTTTTTTGTATCTAGTATCGGGATAATGTCATTACTCCGACACTCATTACTCCGACAGTCATTACTCCGACACTTATTACTCCGACAATCATTACTCCGACAGTCATTACTCCGACACTTATTACTCCGACAATCATTACTCCGATTCTTAATACTTCGACAGTGATCTATAGTCTTTGCAAATCTGGCGCTTTTAGCAATCCAAATGTAGTACGGGACTGCCCATTTAACTTGAAAGGGGCATGGTTTTGATCCCGTAGGCGGAAGTTTTTTTCGTATGCAGCGCTATTGTTTTTAAAGCTTTTCAGCGCAGCCCAACAACATATTTTTTACAAAGAAAATATTATTTCATGTAGATCTAATAAAAATGCTTTCTTTGTAAAACATGTTAAATGGTATGGTCAAAAACATATGTCCTAAGCGATGTCGCTAAGTAAACATTGACGCGCAGGAACACAGAATACATAGTTCATCTAAATTTTCCACTATATCTTTTATTTTCGACAATGAAATAAATATAATAATCAATTGCACGTCGTGAATATTGAATATATGATCACTCGTGCCGAAACACATTCAAATTAAACTCGTGCGCGTAGCAAGTTCCACACACTCGTTTAATCTGATGCGTTTTGCGGCACTCGTGATCATATTTTCTATATCCACTCCATGCAATTATCCTATAGTTGTTTGGAGTTGCTATTAGATAGGATCTGATGATACAGTCCGGGATGCATGGTCGGAGTAATGACTGTCGGAGTTATGAGTGTCGGAGAAATAACTGTCGGAGTAATGAGACGACCCCCTAGTATCTAGGTATTTTTTTTTTACCAGAAGCAAGTGCCTGTGTCTGGAGCTCTGAATTTTTTTACATTTATGTAAAAACAAAGTCATTTCCTTATGGAATTGATAAATTGGTTGACTTGCAGCTAATTAAGATTTGGTTTGGTTTTATGGTGTTTAATGCCACTTTCAACAATATTTAAGTTATATCATGGCGGTCAGCTGTTTTATTGGTGGAGGAAACCCGAGGACTCAGAGAAAACCACCAACCTGTCGCAAGCCACTGACAAACTTTATCATATAATGTTGTACACCTTGCCCTAAGCAGGAGTTGAACCCATAACCTCAGGGGTGATAGGCACTGATTGCATAGTTAGTTGTAAATCCAGCCACCAGACAATCATGACCATAACAGGTGCCCCTATGCTTCTTAATTATTGGATATTTATTGATAAAATGGTCAATACTGTTATCATGAAATGTGACACCATGTTGTAATGCCTGTAAAACACATATTATGTGTGCTGTAAAGAATTACATTTGTATTACAGATAAAGTATTAAAAAAAAACCCATTAATATATGGTCTGTTCGCGACGATGCAGAGTCGTCACAATTGACGGAGTATTGTATAATGTAGATTTGGATGTTTTTAAAGAAATCATGTTCAAAATACTTAACGGATACGATAGATTTCAATAAACACGATATCGACATTTTCATAAATGACACGGGCGACATAGGGTGACTCTTCAAAATTACAAGGCGACTTGAACTTCTCTTTTTACCAACGAGAAAGCGAAGTCAAGCTTCACAAGGCGACTTCTCCGCCCTAGTCGCTCTCTAACGTAAGCCCTGAAAATAATATGTATGCAAACACTTCTGTAGAAAAGAGTACAAAAAAATAACTGTAAACAAGCTGAACTCTGATCCTCACTCTCAAAAATGAGCAGAAATTGCAATTTAATATTATCTGGAGCTCTGAAAATGTTCTAATACAAGACACTACAGTTATAATCATTATAGAATGTGAAAACAATGGTTGTTTCCTAGTAACGCTATGGGCGATGAGTATCATTATCTGTTTGAATGTTCTTTTTTCAATAATGACAGAAAGTCATTGTCACCACACAATCTTACTACCAAACCTAATACAAAAATGTATTGACAAATTTAAAAAAATAAAGAATTGTTTAATTCTGACTCCTATAATATTTACTGTAAAATTGCTAAGTTCTGTAAAATTGTATTATCAGTAGTTTTACTAATATATGTACATGTAATATTGGTTTACAATGTACATTTGTATCAACCCATTTGGTTGTCTTCCTTATATTAATAACACATATTTTTACTTACAAAATGTATGTTATAAATACAGATTAATACATGGGCATTTCCATATTGACCTGGTTATCATCCCGAGACACCCATATTGGCCCGAGACGAAGTCGAGGGCCAATATGGGTCGAGGGATGATAACCAGGCCAATATGGAAATGCCCATGTATTAAACTATTTATTACATACTTCCGACATCTAGAAAAGAGACACCTATACTGGCCCGAGACACCAATATGGAAATGATTTTGTAGTAATCCAATAACCGGTTATTTTGCCGGGGTGTGAAAATATGGACAGTTTACTTCCAGTCATATTGATCATACAAAAATGCCTTTATTTTAACTAAGTATGTAATAAATGTTTATAATGTTCACTGCATTCCTTTGTTATATTTGTAATTAATTTGTTACTATTCACATACCATTGTTGGGGGTCTTTGAGAAATAAAACTTGAACTTGAACTTAAGGAATTAATAAATTGGTTGACTTGCAGCTAATTAAAGCGATATTAAAGCTCATTTTGTAATTTTTTGTATCTCATGAAAACTTGCAATTGGTTCAATAAAATGATGTTTATGAAACATTATAAACCCGGTTTTTATCAATGAAACTTTGTAAAAGTGACATAATTCGTTGATAATTCTGTCATATCTTGCGGTCTTTCCCTTGAATTGAATTTTTGCTTCCTGGACAAAAATTCATTTCGACCCTTTTAAGTGATATTTTAACGATATTAGGGATTATAAAGTATTTCTGGATTGTTTTTACAATTGAATTGAAAAGAAACGACCTTTGTCAAGAGTTGAAAAAATATATGTTAAAACAAGCTTTAATATCCCTTTAAAGAACGACAAAATTATGTATTTCCCAATATTTTTTAGGAATGGAACGAGTTTGATTTCACTCATTATTCGACCTACAGACCAGATAGCTAAAATTGCCAAAATGATGATTGATGAGTATGGATGTGGTTCTTGTATTAAAAGTCGAAGGACCAGATTAACATTTTTAACTGCGATAACACAAGTCCAACAGATATTGAAATTGTATAAGACAAGTATTTATTTATTTATTTATTTATTTATTTGTAATGAATGTTAAAAAAAAATTATATCTCCCCTTCGAACGAAGGGAGGCATATTGTTTTAGTCTGATTTTTTCTTCTGCTTCTTCTCAGCGAAGCTTGTCCGGACCATAACTTTTTTGTCTTTCCAGATAGGTCAGTTATATTTGGTATATGTGGGTGCATGACCACAAGGCGATGTGTCGTGTACCGTAATGACCTTCGTGAGACCTTGACCTTTGTCCTCAAGGTCAAATAATTGTTTTTTAAATAGTATCATTCAACTCATAATGTGTAACTTATTGTTGTACAGATGGCTGCATTAAGGGGAGATATAAGTTTTAGGTATTTAAAACAGTTCTTCCTAGTTATACATTATATTACATAGAGTACATGCATTCGCAGGCCCTTGTGGCATGGACTGGCGCTACAACCCCTCTGGGTTACTGACAGTGCCCACACGTTTGCAGACATAGGCCTTAGGAAAAATGTTGTTAGACAGTAGTAATGAACTATTTTTACTAGACGTACACAATATTTGTGACAGGTCTGTGGTTTTCTTCTGGTGCTCTGGTTTCCTCCACCAATAAAACTGACTGCCACGATGTAACTTAAATATTGTTGAAAGTGGCGTTAAACACCATAACCCTAACACTATATTAATTTTCATAGATGTGTACTGGGTTTTGTACATTATTTTATGATTGTTGGTTATTATTAAGAAGAGTTTGAAGATATCAAAGGGGTAATCAGAATTTGTAATGGTAAATGTTGCTATGCTGAAAAAAGAGAAGTTACCACAAGCAACTAACCTAATATATATATTCTTATTTGACTTTTTACACTATATCATAACTTGTATGAAATTAGAAATGTTTTGAATTCGTACAAGCACAGAGAGGGAGAATTTAACTGTAATAAACTAATAGATTTTCTTTTATTCAGTACCAACAAATGGTCTAGCTATATATTGTGGTACTACCATAACAGATGAAGACAAAGAAGAGAAAGTCAGCACACATTTTGAACCTTTCAGAACTATCAACACTTCACTGTATCTATGTGATAATAAATTCCACACAGAGGTAACAAACTAACTATCATACAATATATTTTTAATTTTATTTTTGGTGTTTAATGCCACTTTCAGCAATATTTCAGCTATATCATTGCGACCAGTTTTAGTGGTAGAGGAAGCCGGAATACCCGGAGAGAACCACCGACCCTGGGCAAGCAACTGGTAAACTTTATCACTTGCGGCTGCGAGTCGAGTGCGCCTTTTTTGCAAAATACAAAGCTGGGCGCGAACACACGCCGTATTGGTTAGGCTTGTATGAGTTGTTAGATCTAACGACCTAACTCATTGAGCCACCCGGGCCCCCCATACAATAGAACCTGTGTATTAATATCTCAGTGAATTAAATAAAGATTAGAGGATGCCAAAGGGGCAATTAAAAATTGACAATCCAGAGAAACTGGCAACATAGGGAACACAAGAGAAGAAAAACAAAATACGAACACAACACAATACATGTTGGACACCACTATATGCAAACAAACATAAATAACATAAATAAGACATCAGCCCTAACCAGCCTCCTACCAACAACTACAGGTAACCCTAGCCGGCCTCCTACCAACAACTACAGGTAACCCTAGCCGGCATCCTACCAACTACTACAGGTAACCCTAGCCGGCTTCCTACCAACAACTACAGGTAACCCTAGCCGGCCTCCTACCAACAACTACAAGTAACCCTAGACGGCCTCCTACCAACAACTACAGGTAACCCTAGCCGGCCTCCTACCAACAACTACAGGTAGCCCTAGCCGGCCTCCTACCAACAACTACAGATAACCCTAGCCGGCCTCCTACCAACAACTACAGGTAACCCTATCTGGCCTCCTACCAACAACTACAGGTATCCCTAGCCGGCCTCCTACCAACAACTACAGGTATCCCTAGCCGGCCTCCTACCAACAAGTACAGGTAGCCCTAGCCGGCCTCCTACCGACAACTACAGATAGCCCTAGCTGGCTTCTTACCAACAACTACAGGTAGCCCTAGCCGCCCTCCTACCAACAAGTACAGGTAACCCTAGCCGGGCTCCTACCAACAAGTACAGGTAACCCTAGCCGGCCTCCTACCAACAACTACAGGTAACCCTAGCCGGCCTCCTACCAACAACTACAGGTAGCCCTAGCCGGCCTCCTACCAACAACTACAGGTAGCCATAGCCGGCCTCCTACCAACAACTACAGATAGCCCTAGCTGGCCTCCTACCAACAACTACAGGTAGCCCTAGCCGGCCTCCTACCAACAACTACAGGTAGCCCTAGCCGGCCTCCTACCAACAACTACAGGTAGCCCTAGTCGGCCTCCTACCAACAACTACAGGTAGCCATAGCCGGCCTCCTACCAACAAGTACAGGTAACCCTAGCCGGCCTCCTACCAACAAGTACAGGTAATCCTAGCCGGCCTCCTACCAACAACTACAGGTAACCCTAGCCGGCCTCCTACCAACAACTACAGGTAACCCTAGCCGGCCTCCTACCAACAACTACAGGTAACCCTAGCCAGCCTCTACCAACAACTACAGGTAACCCTAGCCGGCCTCATACCAACAACTACAGGTAAAGACGTTGTATATTTTTTTCAATTATTTTTTCTTTGGTATTACACTAACATCTAATATCTAGGTCAAGTTTGATATTGACGATATTTCGGCAGTTCTTACCAGAGTTATGCCCCTTTTTATACTTTGAATTTACTAAATTTTTGGTTTTCAGATGACAAACTTGTGAGCTAAAAGTCAGATGTGTGGTATAATTGACTTTTCGACACATCGTACTGAATGGTTTCCAAAGTAACCTTGGCATCAAGGGACCACCTGCCAACAATCTTTTATTTATCTAATCTCGATGTATAATATATATTACAGGCATTGTCAGCCTTACTATCAGATACTGATAAGGTTGGTTTTATTGTCATTGATGGTAATGGTGCTTTATTTGGGACATTGTCGGGAAACACGAGGGAAGTTTTACATAAATTTACAGCAGATCTGCCAAAAAGAGGAGGTAAGGATTAGCTACAGTCGCTCCTTGTTTGGGGGCATCATGGTCATGAAAGTATGGTAGTTGGTTTTATAACTATCTATGTAATCTGTGCCTATCACCACTGACGTGAATTTCAATCCCGTTCATGCAAGTTGTACTTGATGCAACATTATGTGATAAAGTTGGTCAGTAACGTGCGGCAGGTCTGTGATTTTCTTCGCTTTCCACCGCCAATAAAACTGACCTTTATGATAGAACTGAAATATTATTGAAAGTGGCGTTAAGCACCATAAAACCACACCTGAACCACACAAATTAAAGAAAACTGAATCATGACCTTGTATACTATCTACAATATTTAAGGTGGTACCATACACTTCAGGTAAAATTTGATCTGCTCGTTTAATTTTCTTATTTTTTTTTTGGCAGTGTGTTTGAATATATCCACTGTAATAAATATCAAAATTTTAACAAATTCCAATCAACAGACTCAGAGCTATAAATTCACTAGCCACATATATAGCAGCTTTTCTCTCTGTGGTTTTGATCACCGAGATGCTTGAAATCTGCATACAAACATCATATGATCAAAACGTTCAACTGATTTAAAGTTATCTCCCTGTAGTGTATGGTACCTCCTTAAATAATGGTAGAGGCCACCAACTCTTTTTAATGGAACTAATTTTTAACACAGTGAAAACTTCTGTATCACAAAGATTAAATATATTATGCATAAAAATGCTGTTCACCCTGGCTACGTGCTCCGGCTGGTCTCTTGCATGACACATCATGATTTAACTAAGAGAAGAGGTATGGGCCCACAAAACTAGTTTAATCCCGCCAGTGCCACAATAAACTTTATTTTGAGTCAGAAACATACAAACAAATATAACACAAACTCTTGTGAACCGTTATTTCTGACATATGAAATATTTACTTATTTGCTCTTACAAATGTACTTAAGGATTGATCGCAATTGTTGTTCGGTTCATTCGAAATAACCTCAATCAGGTTGTACACACTGAGTAACCCACGTAGCGAACAAATAATTTCGATCAATCCTTATAAATTAATTCAAACTTTTTTTTGTTGTGATATTGAAAAATATATCTATATTTTCAAAATAAGGCAGATAATCGGAAATAACTTTAAATAACCCCAAAGGTGCCTCATTTAAAGAAAATCACCTGATGACAACAGCACGCAACGCCTTGGGAACAACGTCTATTTTCAGATTCAGTACATACGAAAATAACCTCAACTTTTTAAACCAATCAAAACACGTATTTAATGACATGTGACTTTAAAAATAAATTATAAGAAATAAAATTTTCGCCTCTTTGAATACAAGAAAAGGGATATAACTAGGTAAACAAATCCTTCTGAGAGCTCTGATAATACATCAAGTAGGTATTGATTAGCATGGCAAAAAACTGATTTTTTTGAAAAAACAAAATAAAAGAAAAAAAAATGGGAAAAAATCCACCAAACATCTACATGTAACTTGATTTCTTCAGAAGCATTTTTTTTTTACAAAACTCATTCAATAGTTTGAAGATACTAAAGGGGTAATCAGAATCCATCGCTGGGCAAGCACGCTAACCATTACACCACCGATGTGGTTCTACCACTGTGAATATGGAAGAAAATCAGCAAATTACTTCCTGTATATTGTATAGCAATGCATTGAGAGTCATAAATGTAGGTGTCATGTCTGATAAAAAGGCCAGCGATCATCATTTTACTAGTAATACAATGTTACACAGTGACTCACTGATGTTAGACCAAAATGTTTTCTGGTCAGTGTTATTGGTGGAGGAAACCGGAGTACCTGGAGAAAACCACTGACCTGCTACAAATTACTGACAAATTTTATCACGTAATGTTGTATCGAGTACACCTCGCCCTGAATGAGATTTGAACTCACAGCATTATAGGTGATAGGCACTGATTGCATAGGTAGTTGTAAATCCAATGACCATACGATCACGACCATGATGGCCCCACAGTGTATTTTAACAGACACACCTGGTTAGTACTTTACAATAATCCTTGTTCAAAATATGCATTAATCATTTGTTAAATTAAGAATAACATTGTACAAGATACAAGATACATATGTACAACATATTTTATTTTCCAATCATGGAGCCCAGTACTGAGCAGAATAATCATTTACAAATATAAGAACATAAAATACACATATGATTTGTAATAATTAAATGTTAAATTTGAAGACATATTAAGACAATACAAAAAAAAAAAAAAATGATAAAGAAAAAGTTTTGGAGACACACTGTGACTCTGAAGGTCAAGGGGGAGACAACCCATAAAAGCATAATATTCTAATGTATTTATTATATATATATATTTTTTTTTCATTGTATGTTGCTTGAAGCAGTATATAGTCAAACCTACCTATGTGGTCACCTCTATTAAGCAGTCACTTGTATTTAAATGTCATCTTTTCTTGTCTTGTCATAGACAATTTTATATGAATTGAACCTCTGTTAGGAGGTCATCTGTCTTAGTAGGCCACTTTTTCTTTGTTTCAAAGGTGACCTCTTAATACAGGTGAGACTGTACTTTTTATTTGTTTGTTTGGTGGTGTTTAGTGCTACTTTCAACAATATTTCAGTTATATCATGGCGGTCAGTTTTATTGGTGGCGGAAACCAGAGGACGCAGAGAAAACCACCGACCTGTCGCAAGTCACTGAAAATTTTTATCACATAATGTTGTACACCTCACCCTGATCGAGATTTGAGCTCACAACATCAGTGGTGATAGGCACTGATTGCATAGGTAGTTGTAAATCCAACAACCATACGATCACGGCCAGGAAGACTACTAGTACATTTAATATCTCTTTGCAATGTCTAATATATACGACTTTCTGTCTGCGAAAAATTTACATAGATATTTTCTGTTATTATAGACAGTGAATATCATCATTTATCTGAGTTGAATTTTGCACGTCAAAGATTGGAAAAACGATACAACTACATACGAAAGACTGCTGCATTTGCAGTAAAGATGTTCATCTCTGATGACGAACCAGATATTGATGGTTTAGTACTGTCAG
>MJUT01039636.1:96209-120897 GCA_002080005.1 Gigantidas platifrons
AAATATTCTACCTCTCGTGTTGTCCGAAAAAAAAATTCTGAACGAAACAAAAAACCATAACCCCCCCCCATCCCTGCAAGTTAAATGGTCGGTCCCTAAGCAAACCAAGTCAGCCTTGGAGAAATTTTCACTTCTCCGTCTTTTAATTTTTGTTGAGCAAACGATTTCTGACATTGTTTTACAAAGAATACTATGGAATTATGGGATACTATCCACTGGTTAAGCTACTTAACCACTGGTTAGTTAACCACAACACTATCCAATGGTTGAGCAACGTAAAATTGTCCACCGGATACGGTACCACTGGTTAGCAATTTTATCCATTGGTTAGCCTAACCAATGGATAAAATTAACCAGAGTTTTGAGCAACCCAGTCCTTGGGTGCATATAAAATAAATTAGCTAAAAAAAGAACAAGACGGTTTTTTCACAACATTAATGTTACATTGTACCTGAAGATCTGTAACAGCAGTGAAAACGTTAACTATATAATATAACCTCTGAAAAAACAGTCAACGATCAATATTACGGGATGCTATATATCTACTTGTAGCCTCAGCAAAATATCACAGCTACAACTCAACATGGACACAATAATAAGATGTGTTGCCTTGATATTGGTTGCTATGGTTTCTGTTGCTCATCGCGGTGGTAAGTTTTCTATTTGAATTACCTTGATTGCTTGGTTGATTGCTTAATTGTTGATTCGATTCAACATTATGTGATACAGTTTGTCAGTGACATACGGCAAGTCGGTGATTTTCCCAGGGTACTTCCGGTTTCCATCACTAATAAAACTGACCGCCACGATATAACTGAATATTGTTGAAAGTGGCATTTAGCACCATAAACCAACCAAACCAACTTATTGTTGCCTAGCGTCCAGCGGCAAATAGTTTATGCATATTAAGGACAATCTCGAACATTTTTTCTTCGCGTCCAGTCGCAAAAAGTTCATGCATATCGAACCTTTTTTTTTTCGCGTCCAGTGGCAAATAGTTCATGCATGTTCAGGACAATCTCGAACATTATTTCTTCAAGCCCAGTTGCAAATAGTTCATGCATATTTAGGACAATATTGAAAATTGTTTCTTCGCGTCCAGCGTCAAATAGTTCATGCATATTTAGGACGACAAGTATCTACACTTTTCATAAAATTTTAATGCAGTTTTTTTGTGGTGGTTTTTTTCAATGACCATAAAATCTTCCTGTATCTCTTATGGTTCAGTGATAAACTCGATCGAACAATCAGTTTTGAGTGTGGTTATGGTACTGAACGCCACTTTCAACAATATTTCAGTTATATCGTGGCGGACCGTCAATCAAAATTGAAAAGCTATTTCTTATGGTTTTCACTATTAAATAAAAAATAATAGAAAATATGCCTAAAATACATTGGTTCTAGAACTATCATAAGAGACACCACGCTCCAAGTAACTGGGTGTAATTAGTATTGGAGAGAGAAATTTGGGGAAGCATCCAGTTCATGCAGTGTGACAAAAATAAAGTGGGGGGGGGGAATATTTCCAAAAATTATCAATTAACTCATAAAATTCACTAAGCATATCTAGAGAGGAAAAATTCACCTCGTGCCTAAATTCGATTGCATCTCGAAAAGTGAAATAATATAATGAATCTCGTGACTTCTTGTGTGATGTCGCTTAGGATATAGAACTATCATAAGAGACACCACGCTCCAAGTAACTGCCGGATGTAATTAGTATTGGAGAGAGAAATTTGGGTCCGCATACCACACAGACAGCGTTGACTCATTCTTTTGCAACCGAAACATATTCTAATCAAAACCTTCCATAACTAACCCAAAACTAAATTTTTAAAAACCGTTTTGCTAATTCAAATCTTTAAAACTGGAGTGCTATCTGCAGTTGTCAAGACAAACATGGTTTGATGCTAGAATTAAAATTCATATCTTTTTCTCCATAAATTCAAATCATATCACATAAATATAGGACTTTTTGTCTTATCAATACCAATGTACAAATATAGGTTCTACAGACCTTTGTCCAATAATCATAAATTCCATATATCTTAAGCATTGTAAATAAAAACAGGAGAACAACAGTTCAATCTTAATTTAAGCAAAAACAAGCCTTGTTATATACCATATTCACAAAAGATTCCTGATACGTGCTAATCTGAGTCACGGGTCACTGTGAGTAGCATTTGTAGTCACGTGAACAGATACGGTGTTGAAAAAACTGTTGGTACTCATAAAATATTGATAAATGCAGTCACGTGAACAGATACGGTGTTGAAAAAACTGTTGGTACTCATAAAATATTGATAAATGCAATACAAGTTTATGTTTGTCTTCAAGAAATATGATAGACAAAGCCATGTGTGAAATTTTATGACGAAATATCTCCGATTTCTATTCTATATGTAAATTTACGAATTGAAGTTTTAGAAATACTCACAGCTAATTTTAGCGATGTATTTTTTATCTTGGACAATAATGAGCGTCCTGATTGGATGACCGATTTAAAACACACTGAATCCGCATGGTTTAGCAAGGTTACTCAGATCAATAGTTTATAAATATAGAATCTTGACAATGTAAAGGAATGATGCTATGTTATATTT
The DNA here is from genome assembly GCA_002080005.1 of Gigantidas platifrons. Taxonomy (NCBI): domain Eukaryota; kingdom Metazoa; phylum Mollusca; class Bivalvia; order Mytilida; family Modiolidae; genus Gigantidas; species Gigantidas platifrons. The sequence goes on from MJUT01039636.1 coordinate 98,813, forward strand.
ATTCATTTGTTTGATTCTGTAATATTGTTGATCATTGATTTAAACAAGAAAAAAGGGGGTGAATTTTACAGTTAAATAAATGTTATGTTTCGACAGTTTAAAGAGAAAAATATAAATTATTGCGTTAAAAATTGAACAAATATCAGTGGTTTTGTAAATGAGATTTATTATAAATAGAAAATCTGAATTTATTATTTATTAATTTATTATTAATGATACAATTTTATATCCCTTGAGGGGGGGGAGGTTTGAAATAAAAACACAGGACCGGACTTTAAACAAAAATAATAATCCAGGATTAGTTTTTTATTTTAAAAAAAATCCAGCACCCCTGTGTCCATGAATTTTTTTTTTTTTTTTAAAGTTAAATAATATGAAATATTGACATCCACACTTGCCTTTTGGACAGCACATTTCTGTGTCCGCACTTGTACATTTATACATAAATATGCAACAATTCAAAGTCAGAAAGTTCAAAATGCAATGTCATCAGTCTAGATATCAAACTGCTGAAGGTAACTTGCTGGTATCACCTAATTGCTCATAAGCTGTGGAAAATACATCATTGGTGGTGCGTCAGCATCCCAACATTTACCCTTAAAATACTGTCGAATATTAACACCATTCTCTAACTAGCCAATGACTTCAGAAGATGGACTACGTTCCCGTCAAGCATCGAAATGATTGTGTAAAAAACCCAAAACCTGGATCCCTAAAAGACACTTTTTCAAAATCAAAATTCCCACTTTGGGCAACACTTTCAGCACTCATAAAGGAGAATGGAGGTATGAGAACCTCTCCTCTGTAATTCACCCACTTATCCATATTATCTTATACGGTATTAACTTCAGTGTTTCCAGGATCAGACAAGGATTTAACATTGCCATTCCGGAAAATCAATTTTGGCCTTTTATAGTGTAACGGGAACGCTCCCCTGCCTAAGGTTATAGGAACCGTAGTAGGTTCATAACCACCTCTGCTAACTGCGTTAGTGGATATCTCCTTTAGCTCAGTTGGTAGAGCGGTGGCTTACAATGCGAGAGGTCCCGGGGTCGATTCCCAGCGGGGACATTGCATTTTTCAGTGGTAAAACATGCTCTACTGTTACATTGGTGCCCAACTAAATAACCCATGATGGTCAGAACAGGAAAAACTGGTCGGGTTGAATGTTGGTATTTGAAATATTGTCATCAAGGTATGATGACTCTTGAGGTGTGGGGAGGGTAACGGGGACGCTCCCCTACCTAAGGTTATAGGAACCGTAGTAGGTTCATAACCACCTCTGCTAACTGCGTTAGTGGAGATCTCCTTTAGCTCAGTTGGTAGAGCGGTGGCTTACAATGCGAGAGGTCCCGGGATCGATTCCCAGCGGGGACATAGCATTTTTCGGAGGTAAAACATGCTTTACTGTTACAATACCTAGGATAACACCCTAGACATTACAGAGAAAAAGTTCTCCAACCTCCATTCCGCGTGACAAAAGCCACTACGGATTAGATTCTTTGGAAAAGAGGTCAGAAAACTAAAGGTATTATGTAACCAGTTAAATGCTAAAATAGTAACTGTTTGTACTAGGTATAGAAAAAAAAATCCAGACAAAAATTAAGATTGCTTTAACATCGGGCGTTCATCTACATGATGACCGTTTTCCTGACAATAAAACACGAACCCCTCAATTTACGAGAAGGTCGAGACTTATATACAGTAGGTCCTCTTAAAACCCATGTTTAAAGGATGGTCTTATTTTCTAATCGAGCAAAATATGTAACCGCCACATTAGCTTCTGCACCATTGGCAGTAAACCTTTGTTTCTCGGCTTAATATCAGATGAGCCTCGGTCATCTACAACATCGGTAAAATTAAATAACAACTAACTAGCCAATTACTTTTGAGAGATTACTCTACCAGCAAAACACGTGTTCGGTTTATTTACGTTTTACCGGATGTTTTGCACGGCGATTTTTTATCTGAAATAAAATATTTATTCAACCTAGAGGGAAATACTTTACATATATTAACCAGAAATGTTATTTTCTTCTATGATTATTCCAACTGAGGTGAACTCTCATTCAACATTTTCAAGTTGTTCACGTTGTCAGTGTTATTGTAATAAAAAATGTTTCGATATTTACTGATTTCACCTACTTAGTCCCGCCATCTTGTCTCTATGGTATGCTCGCTTGGAGGTCACATGACTTTTGAGAGATGACTCTAACAGCAAAACACGTGTTCGGTGTTCGGTAAACATGAAAAACTTGAAAATGTTGAATGAGAGTTCTTGAATTTTCATTAATCGGTCGTTCTTTGTATACGTTTGGGATATGGAAAATGAAATCTCGAAAAGTACTTTCCTTTCGCAAAATATTCCGACAAAGTGAATAGGAGAATACTTCTTGGGTTTTCATTAATCGACCAGATCGAGTTCTTTGTATACGTTTGGGGTAACATGGAACATGAAATTTCGCAATATACTTCGGGTGGTAGGGTGGGGGTGGGGTTACACGGAACATGAAATCTCAAAAAGTACTTTTCTTCGCACGAATACTTTTGAAATAAGACCAAAAAGTTAGCGATTAGAAAAATACTTCTTGAGGTTCATGGCTTACAAGACGAACAATACCGGTAAAATTCCATACACTTTATTGCACAAGAAAAAAAAATTTATCCACTGACATACACATGTTTACAAAATAACAGTATACACAATGTCATTCACTAGTCCTGCATTATAACGAACGTCATTCACAGTTTAATATATACACCAGTCCCTACAATGATGGGGGTTGTATTCACTACATGATAAGAAGCCAAACTGATTCATGTGGTTCGATCGGTATGGACACGGTACTACCGAATTCAGTTCTGGAACAACGTCACCATTTACACTGGCAACGTCTTTTAATCTGGCGTATTCCGATGGTCGTAAAGTTATTCCCTTCTTGGTAGGCACGACTTCTGTTTGGTGGTTATAATGTCTAATGTCTACACATATGCCGCTTGCTTTCCCGGTAGCGTAGACGTTTCCGCCAATGTGTGTAGCATAATCCCTCTTTTCGTCCAGGGCATAGTCTACAAAATCCATGTTGTTAGCCAGTAACTTCCATCTGTGTAGGGGAGGCTGATCCCCTTTTTCGTGGGGACCCTCTTGTCGTTTTGGGTCTCCCACTGTCTGACGTCAATGCGGGTTTCATCTCGCCATTCTGTGACCTGTACATATCTTTCGTTTCCCAGTTCAATATTACAACGTGTTTTCTCCATCTCGATCGTGTTGTGAATAAAGCCAGAGTGAGGGAACTGTTCGTTTTATACATTTATCTCCCTTTTTTCATTGACTGGTTCACCACGTACCCATGTTTGGACGTCTGTTATGGCTCATCATACGTCAGGGATACACTGCACGACCAAATAGAGTCGGAACACGTCTCGTCACGTTTCTGATGTGATTCATGTTGCATGACTAAATATGATCAGATCTCGTCCGGGGGGAGTTATAGACCTATCACTGAAGGTACGGGTCGAAATTATGTATTTTTTATTTTTTAAATGTTTGTGAATTTTTTAAAAAATTTTTAATTTTTAAATTTTTGTGACGTCAGACGAAAGGAATTGGGTTATGCCCCTATATGGGAAATGGGTGTGTCTATGTCCTTATATGGTTCCCTCCTTCCCTCCTTGTGTTTTTGGGTTGACTAAAGCTGATCACACTCTACTACTCGCAGCTTTCAACAATATTTTAGCTATGTCGTGGCGGTCAGTTTTATTGTTGGAGAAAACCTCCAACCTACTGCAAGTTACTGAAACAGACTTTATAACATAAAACTGTGTCGAATACACCTCGCGGGATTCGAACTCATAACTTTAGTGGTGACAGACACTGATTTCGTAGGTAGTTGGAAAAAACTACCATACGATCACGACCACGAGGGCCTTCTGGGGCAATAAAGCCAGAGGCCTAAATATGTTTATCTTTAGAATCAAGTCGGAAAATGTTATGTACAAGTAATCTATTTATAATATTGTTTTTCAGTAAACGGACTCTGTGTATGGCCATGTAGTAGACAACATAGAACCTATACTTTTGTTGGTAGTTTTTCAGCCACCGTAGTGTTTGGTCTCCCTGGGGATCTGACTTTAATTACGACGACTGATGCCTTTCTGACAAACATGCAATGCATCGAGAGATCAGGACCATTTTACAACATACGGTAAGATATATTTTCAAGCTTACTCGATAAGAAAATACAAAAAAAAACTACTGAAAAGGTAATCAGGGGCTATAGTTATGTTTATGGTGCTTAGCGCCACTTTCAACAATATTTCAGCTATATCGTGGGGGTCAGTTTTATTGGTGGAGAAAACCGGAGAACCCGGAGTCGAAAACTACCGACCTGCTACATGCAAGTCACTGACAAACTTCATCACATAATGTTGTATCGAGTACACCTCGCCTAAGCGGGATTCGAAATCACAACGTTAGTGGTGAAAGGTACTAATTGCATATCTAGTTGTAAATCCAACCACCATACTACCACGATCACGACGGTCCCTAACCAGAATCCGTTAATAGAAAAGGAACAGATAATACAACAGCCAAGAGAAAAAGGACACACAGACAAACAAAGATCTATAATATATTTCGCAGAAAGCTCAAGATTTAGCAACATGAAACCCCATGAACTGAAAACTGGGTTGAACTGGGGTTAGGAGAACACGGAATTCAAGACGTGAAAAAACTCCGCCACTGATTTGTGCTCTGACTTTCTTTTCATTACAGAATATGTTATTGCAAGAAACATCTTAAACATTTTTGTTGTAAATCCAACTACCATACGATCACGACCAACTAAATTGTGTGGTAAAAAAAAATGTCAAATTCATCAATGACGTCGTCCATTTACAAAGCAAATTCTTAGATCTTATCGGTACATTTCCTATTAGAATCAAAATATTTATTTATGATTTTACCATGGGTAGGACAGTGTTGTTTTTTGTTGTTGTTGTTGTTGTTGTTGTTGTTGTTGTTGTTGTTGTTGTTGTATTTGTTGTTGTTGCTCACTTTATTGTACCTTTTATCTTTTAGTTTCAACAACGGAACTCATGACTTATATAGATGTAACAAAGATACGTTATACCACCCAGAAGGTGACGTCCTTGTCGTATATGCTAATGAATACAGTAAGTACAAAGTGTTTGATGGTATTTAACGCCGCTTTCAACATTATTTCAATTATATCGTGGCGGTGAGTTTTGTTTGTGGAGAAAACCGAAGGACGATAAACGATACAGAAAAAGCATTCAAAGCAAAATCAACAGTGGTCCACAAAAATATTACACTAAAAACTTAAGATTTTCACTGAAATCCAAGGTGAGCTCAGGGGCTCCGAACGTTTCTGCTCCAGTATTGGAACCAGTTGTGCTACTCATGATAAAGATCTGCTATTGCTATTTTGTTTGCACGACAGATAATATATTGTTAAAAGTAAGATCAATCTTTCTTAAGGCATGTTTTTGAAATGTGATCCATAACTTTCACCATCCTAAAATATAAATCTAGATTTAACATGATTTATTTACGGAGACCATAGTAACAGCCATTTTACCTCTGACCTTAGTTTGTATAATCAGCAAACTTCGGTCTAATTTATAGTGATTTCAATCCTCTCCAAGTTCGTTTGATTTCGTCTAATACTTTAAACCGACCGGTATAATAACACTTCTTGTGTGTTTTATTTTTGTAGGATATTTTGAAACGTCCCCAACAATATGTGATGTTTGTGATGGTAAAGATGATAACATTGTGTTAACTGGGTGTTTTGTTTTTGTAGGATATTTTGAAACGGTCCCAACAATATGTGATGTTTGTGATGGCACAGATTATAACATTGTGTTCACTGGCAGAGGTAAGATATACCTACAGGATATGGTTATGAAAAGAAAGTTTTTAAAGTGATGGTCAACAATTCCACCAACATCAACAAAGCAACAAACATTTAAATTGTGATGGTCAACAATTCCACCAATATCACCAAAGCAACAAATAGTTAAATTGTGATGGTCAACAATTCCACCAATATCACCAAAGCAACAAATATTTAAATTGTGATGGTCAACAATTCCACCAATATCACCAAAGCAACAAACATTTAAATTGTGATGGTCAACAATTCCACCAATATCACCAAAGCAACAAATAGTTAAATTGTGATGGTCAACAATTCCACCAATATCACCAAAGCAACAAACATTTAAATAGTGATGGTCAACAATTCCACCAATATCACCAAAACTAACAATCACCTCTTTCCTTCACTCACTGAACTCAAAAAAGACCACGCAACATGACGTAGGAGTGCCAGATCCTGGTTTGGAACAGACAAAAAATGTGGCAGGGTTAAACCGGTTATTGTGAGTCCTCCTCTCTTGATAACAGGGTATTGTCTAGTACAACCGCTGGATAAAACTGGTGGTTATGGTGTTTAACGCCACTTGCAACAATATTTCAGTTATATCGTGGCGGTCAGTTTAATTGGTGGGAGAAACCGGAGTAACAGGAGAAAACCACCGACCTGTCGCAAGTCACTGACAAACTTTATCACATAAAGTTGTATCAGGTACACCTTGCCATGAGCGGGTTTGAAATTCATAATGATAGTGGAGATAGGCACTGATTGCACAGGTAGTTGTTAATCCAACTACCATACGATCATGACCACAAATATATGTTTGTTGTATCTTCTTTCCTCTCTTTACAACTTTCCATTTGGTGTCATGTCAGACCTTTCGTTCGTCTTTTACCAGGAAGGGGTGTGCCATTCTCATAATACGATGTACTGAATTATGATCCTTCCATTGTCAAGAGTTTATATCATAATTCGATGTTAAACAATTCGATTTGATAACCAACTAATACATAATTAACAGACTTCATACTAATTGTGACATCCATATCAAAGATTCAGTCCTGCTTTAATTGAACATTCTAGAAACTTATTTAATATCCCTTACGTTATCTGTGTATGTTTTTCTTCTTTAGATGAGGCAGTCAGTAGTAAGTATATATATTTTGATCCAAGTCAATTTAGAGTGGGAGGTTATGGTTAGCATTGGGGTGTTTAATGCCACTTTCAACAATAGTTTAGTGGCAGTCAGTTTTATTGGTGCAGGAAACCGGAGTACTCGGAGAAAACCACCAGCATGCCGCAAGTCACTGACAAACTTCAGTACACCTGGACATGAACTGGATTCGAACTCACAACTTTAGTGGTGATAGACACTGATTGCATAGGTAGTTATAGATCAAACTACAATACGATCACGACCATGACGGCCAAAAATATTTGAATGATGCAGATATAAAATTAATGCATTAATATGTTATGGTATTGATGTCACCACATTTGGCGAAACATGTAGATACACAATAAAAGTACTGCGTGTTGAGGTCTCAATATTGTTCATCTGTAATTATATTGACTGACAACCGTTGCATAATATATATTTTTAAACATATTATAAGGATATCAAAGACTCCAACAGATTTACAATTGTCTAAAATTATTCAAGGAATCAACACACATCTCGAAACGTATTTCCGTTTTTTATATATAGTATAGTCTCTACTTATACTAAGTATATGTTTTTGTATATAATAGTTTTGTGTCTATCTATCTCCACTATGCATATTACCGTATGTCAAGTCATTTGAGCATGCTCATATAAATTATTACATTAGGGCGAAGACTTTATAAGTTAGAAAAAGCTGTGTGCGATCCCAATTTGATTTATTTAGCAAATAAAATATGTTTAAAGTAACCGTTGGATACCTCAGCTATCCACCTAGATAAATGTCATATCAGTAGTGGCTCACTATTATTGATAATAAGACTAAATGCTCATATATTCTCCTCATTGTATTTGGAATAGTAACCACACTAATTTCTATCTAAATAATATAATTTGTTTTACAGATTGTCGTATACCATCTGGTGGTAAGAATTACGTCTTAAATATATAATAATTTACTCATCTATGTAATGCCAGACTACCACAAGGTGGTGTAATGGTTAGCGCGCTCGCCTGGAGTGCGGTAGATCGTGGGTCCCAACCCCGATCGGGTCATACTACAGACTATAAAATTGGTCTTTGTTGCTCTCCGCTGAGCACGCCGCATTAAGGAGAAAGAGCAAATATTGGTTGGCTCGGAATCAGAATAATGTGTCCGAGTTGGGTGACATGTCTATCCGCGGACTGTTGTTTCTGTTGGCTTTATCATGGCGATACTACGATCATATTGTCTTCTTATATGGGAAATGCTCCATCTTTGTTTTTTACCTCAATTATTAAAAAAGCTTGAGTAAAACAAAGGAAAGGGAAATCAAGAATGGACGCTGGCAATATTGGCCATACAGGACACAACCAAACACAATACATCCCAGAAAACTAGAATGGTGAGCAAAACGTGACCCACTAAACACCGGGGGTGACCCCAGGTGCTCATGAAGGGTACCTTTTGTCCGCCTGATGATATACTATGTATTTAAGGGGAACTAATTAATAGATTATTGTTTGTGCTTCTGATTTTCATTACCAACACTTATTTAAAATCATCGGATCGGTGGTGTCATGATCATTGTATTTGCCTCGAGTGTAGTACATCATGAGTTCGAGCCCCAGTCGGGTCAAACCAAGGACTATATAACATTGGCATTGATTGCGTCTCCACTGAGCACGCAGAACTAATTACTTAGTACGAACAAAGTGACTTAGAATCAGAATAATGTCCGATTGGAGCAACATGTTTATCAGCGGGTTGTTAGTTGAGCGGGTACTACAAAATTAACACAAATCATCTCATCAAAATTTAAGGGGTACCATACACTACAGGGAGACAACTCTTTGAAATCAGCTGAACGTTTTGATCATATGATGTTTGTATGCAGATTTCAAGCATCTCGGTGATCAAAACCACAGAGAGAAAAGCTGCTATGTGGCTAGCGAATTTATAGCTCTGAGTCTGTTGGTTGGAATTTGTTAAAATTTTGATATTTATTACAGTGGATATATTCAAACACACTGCCAAAAAAATAAGAAAATTAAATGAGCAGATCAAATTTTACCTGAAGTGTATGGTACCACCTTCACTTGTTCTCGATATGATATAGATGAACAATTGCCGATTTACCGTTAAACAACAATCACTCACTCACTCTCTCACTCATTTAACATGACTTTTTTTTATTCCTTTCAGATGAGATTCCGGGTGAGTATTATTATATTTATAAAGTTTTATTACAATACAAACATCAAATACATAAAACGAACAGTGAAATTTAAACATAATAACCATTGGAGAATACCTAAGGTGCAATCAAAATTGGACAATTCAGAGAAACTGGCAACACAGGAGCGTACAAGAGGAAGAAAAACAAAATAAAAACACAATTCAATATGTGCTGGTTATGTTGTAGTCATCACTTCGAAAGCTTTACGGTCACCATCATGATATGCTAGACCGTTATGGAATATCTGTGTCACAAATGACACTTGTAAGCACTTCCACCGCCCTTTCCTTATTCATGACTTATCACCGGGTTTGTAGCTAGATTAACACAACGGATGCCACTTGTGGAGCAGGAACTATTTATCCTTCCGGAGACAGGAAATATCGATTTTTGACTCTTGCTTCTACGATTTTTCTATTGGATTTTAGAACTGGTCTGACAATGTTGTATTTGTTATTTCTTATTCTTATTTATTTAATGCTTGTTTATTACAGAATTTGGATGTAATATACCTAGCATATGTCCTGCTACAATGTATGGACAGATACAATGTACCAGTTGTGAACCATCTGACGGTGACGATGATGGGCTGTGTTGTAAAACCAAAGAGACAGATGTACAGATATAAAAGTTATGACAAGCCTAGCAGACCAAATGTATATAACAGGCGAAACAAACCAAGCAAATGAGACAAATATTAAGACAAATATGAGAGATATAACACATATATCGAATACATGAATGCACTTTGTTGTTACCATAAAGCGTTCAGTTTAATTGGCTTTATTTTTCTTGTACATGACATGATTTATTAAGGTTTACGGTCGCCACCATGACTTGGTTGACTGTTATGGGACATCTGTGTCACAAATGACCACGGATATGTTCCACTTGTCGTAAACACTTCTCAGTCGTGTCCTCATTCATGACTTATCACGGGTTTTGTAACTAGATGAACATGATGGGTGCAACTTGCGGAGCAAGAACGGAATACCTGTCCGCAGTACCTGAGTTTACCGCAGGTTTTTAGTGTGGTTCGTGTTACTCGATCTTTAGTTTTATATGTATGTTTTGTAGATCGTTGTTTGTCCTTTTTCTATTGGCCATTGTGTTGTCTGTCCTTCTTCGATTTACGTATTCTGATCGCTTCTTTACTTACTTACTTACTTACTTACTTAGTCCTTGCTATGCCTCATGGCACATAGAGACAAGGACAAGTTTCCTCCACTCTTCTCTGTTGTTGGCTTTTCTTTCTATTGTGCCTCAGGTGTATCCTCTTTCCTTTATTTCATTTTCGATGGTGCGCCCCCATGTTGTTTTAGGTCTTCCCCTTTTTCTTTTTCCTTCTGTTGTCCATCTTAGTCATGTCTTTGGTATCTTCAAACTCTTCTTATTATATATATCCATTATTCAAATTTACATTTCCTGTATAATGTAGTTGGATCTCCTCCCTCACGAATACATGTATGTGACCTTAGCCAAATTTGGGTGTACAACTATTTAGGCTTTTTGGTTTACTTGCTCCCAAAACTTTAAATATACATTACTTGTGTACTGTCGAAGCATATAGGTAATATGTGTATGAGGCTTAGAAACGTGGGAAAAGGCGAGGCTTCGCCGAGTCTTTTCCCGCGTTTCGCGCCGAATACACATATTTACCTATATGCTTCGACAGTGCACATGTATTGTATTTATCCTGCAATTTTAAATCGTAAATAAACGTTTACTGGACGATGATAAAAGTATTTGAAATAATTTTGTGTATGTATTTGAAGACAATATCCCCCGATGTGGCCGGAGTGGGCCGAGCTTACATCTGTATGTTCTATTTATAACTGACCAATATCAAAAAAAAATATTGGGCAGGCTATATTGGTCGGTAAATGCTGTCATTGCAGGATAAATTATTATGCCCCCGCTCCACCGGAGGGGTGGTATACTGTTTTACCTCTGTCCGTCCTTCTGTCTGTCCTTCCGTCCGTCCCAAGATATTTTTCATCGCATTTATCTCAGCAACTATTGATGGCAGAAATCTGATATTTGGTCACAAGCTTCATATAGGTATGCCATATTGTGGGAAGCGTGTTTGGACCCGTCAGATTCCTACTTCCTGTTTGCCGACTTAGTTGGTTTTTATACACATTGAACATATATGCGGGGGTATCATAAGTGAGCATTAGCTCACACAGTTCACCTTGTTCGACTTGTTAGTTATTAAAATATGGCTAATTTAGTGATAGAATCATAACACAATGGGTTGAAATACTTGTCAGAATATGCTCTAATTTGATATGGTCTCAAAAGATCCATGTAATTGGTCAAATTCTTGGGGGCTTTAACCCCCATCTGTATGAGATCTTTAACTATTCATAGCCTGCATTTTGACAGTTAAATCCTCAAATCCTTCACTGTTGCAGCGGCTTAAGAGTATTACAGCTCAGACCTTAATCTAGAGCCAATCGAAACCATAAAAAAGACATCTAAATTCTCAATTCTCAATCCACTCGTCCGGCTTGTGTATTTTGACACCAAAATTCAGATTGCCGCCAGTTTGTCCTAACGAGCCCCCTCTGATGACCTTTTTCCTCTCTAATAGAGAATGCAAAATGCTTTTCTTTTTCGCGCAATGAGGTTAAGTGGTGTGATTTTAGTTCCTCCAAATTGTCATCTTCTTCGTTGTCAGAATGTTTTAGATTATACCCTTGTTGGTGTTTAGTGTTGGTGATGTCCTTAAAAGCTTGGTCCATAGTTAGCACGAATGATATTTTATGTGTATATTTCTGCTGTGTTTTCATTGGACAGCAACTAGTGCTTCAGTTCCCATATCTATAGTTTGCTTATTCACCAGACCAGACTTATATCTCTTTAACAATATTTCTAATTGTAGATTTCTTTGCAAACAAAGGGGCCCGGGTGCCTCAATGAGTTAGGTAGTTAGATTACCTAACAACTCATACAAGCCTCTCACCAATACGGCGTGGTTTTGCGCCCGGCTTTGCAAATTACAAATAAGTTGCACTCGATTAACAGCGCAAGTGATAAAGATTACCAGTTGCTTGCCCATGGTCTGTGGTTCTCTCCGGGTCCTCCGGCTTCTTCCACCACTTGAACTGGTCGCCATAATATAGCTGAAATATTGCTGACAGTGCTGTTAAAACACCAAAAATCAAATGTTTGCAAACAATATAACAAAAGTATTGATGTAGGTCATGTTGAGGGTAACGCCTTTACAACGGCTTACCGGAGTCCATTTTCCTCGTTTCGTTTTCGGTCCTCCCCGTTTTAATACACTAGAAAATAAACGTTAGAAAATACAGAAGGGGCAATCGAAAATGGACAATCTAGAGAAACTGGCACAGGTCACACAAAACGAAGAAAATCGAAACAAAAACACTACGCAATATGTGTTGGACACCACTGTGTGTAACTTCTACAACATTGCTTCCATCAATATTAATTATGCAGAATCTGGTTGGTTTTTGGGCGTTTTCTGAGACAATACTGCTTGAATGAAATATATATTTGATAAGAGATAAGTTAAAGTTAACTGTGGTACGTCTTTGCTGTGCTTCATTTCATTATTCTATGTATATAATGCTTCCCGAAGTAGAGTATGAAGATACCAAAGGGGTAATCAGAATCTGTAAGCAGACAACACAATGGCCAAAAGAAAAAGGACAAAAGGACACACAGTGATTTAGAAAACATACACATAAAACTACAGATCGAGTTACACTAACCCCACTAAAAACCGATGTGAAACCAGGTGCTCCGGATGAGTGTTCCTGCTCCACTAGTGGCACCCGTTGTTTATTACAAACCCGTAAGATTCATTAACGTGTTAGACCGGGTGACTCGGGAATCAGAATAATATTTGATCCGAACTGAGCGACATATCAGTTTATCTGCGAAACATTGTTTCATCGAGATAGCTCTAAAGGTCAATCTACAGTACTATGCTACTAAAGTGAAGATAATTTCAAGATGGCTGCCAACTTCAAATGAACTACACCTGGGATCTAGTACATACCTGACATAATAAACGCCGTTGTTTCAAGAAAGTAATGTTTTTGACGTTTTTACGTAGCTAATAAAACTAAAAACACTAGAGTCCAGATAAACCTGTTGATCTATTACAAAGCGGGTCTCATCATTATGGATTATGATAAGGGAACGACCATTTAACTTGAAGGGGGGTTATGGTTTTCTCCTAAAATAATATTCTGATTCCCAAAGTTGCTGAAAAAAATATCCTGATTTTGGTGGAGGAAAAAAAAAATATGATTCAGAGTTTTTGACATATAACCTAATGTTAAATTCTGGAAAAAAAATTTCGCGCTTTGCGAGACAAATAAAATAAATATTCTAACTGTCGTATTGTCCGAAAAAAAAATTTCTGAACGGAAAAAAAACCTACAAGTGAAATGGTCTGTCCCTTACCCCTTTGGTATATTCAAACTCTCCTCATCACAAACCGCATCGGTGGTGTGACAGTTGAGTGCCTGTCTCGAGTGCGATAGATCGTGGGTCAAACCAAAGGCTATAAAATTGGTATTTGCTGTTACCAATAATAGATTACCAGGTACAGACAGATAAGGTTAATAACTGGCACATAACACCTCTAAGCAAGAAAAACAACCTTTAACCAGCATAGGGTTGTCTCCCCTTGAGCCCACCATCATGGATGGCATTTCTTTGGACATGCCCACATACATGTTTGTACCTACACATTATCAAATTGTTAGCTACACCCCTGAAACGTTCCCGATGCCCTTTTCACCTCCGAGAATGAGATGCTAACATCCATATTATTATAAAGAAGAGAAACTCTGTTTGCATAATTTATTTTGATAAAAATTAAATTTTGTCGGTGATGATATGGCCTGTGAAGAAGCTCCAGTCGCCATGAATTCTTGCGGTGACTCTATCACCAACAATTCTAACAACATCTCCCTTCTTTAAGTAAATTGCAGCATTCATAGATCCCGCTACTGAACCGGAAGCAGAATTGGTAGCATGTCCTCTCGATATTATTCTACTATTCTTTAGCAAAGAAAGATGTAAATCGCTACTGTATTTTTTCAAAAATGACGATGTGAAGAAGTAAGCGCCATCATAAGGTGCCGTAAAGTGTCCTGTGTGAGGGTTATATGCATTGCCAATATTGGTTATCGCGTCATCAAATACCACCGTCTGTCCAATCCTTAATACTACATCATTTGACAGTCTAGCGTGGAATGCAATTGCCCGTTTCTTTATATGATCAGCCACACCTGCAAGAGAATATCAGTGAAACATAATTATCAAAACTGAACCCAGATTAATATAAAGTACTGTGTGATCCGAACTTCAAATTCAGTTAATATAATTGATTAGTTGTTTTATGGTGTTTAACGCCACTTTCAACAATATTTCAGTTATATCGTGGTGGTTAGTTTTATTGGTGGAGAAAACCGCCGACCTGTCAAACTTTATAACATAATGTTGTATCGAGTACACCTCGCTATGAACGGGGTTCTAACTCACACAACTTAATAGTGGTGGTAGGCACTGATTGCACAGGTAGTAATAAATCCAACTACCATACGATCACGAGTACGAAGGTTCTGAATATAATTGAAATGTTCGTAAATTCAACCTGTCTATTACCGGTACATGTATATACGTATTCCTGTCGATTACCGAAGCCTTCATCTCTCTATTGATACGATATTCCAGAGCTTGTGGTTCCTTTCATGATTTCCTTGATAAATCATTGCCCCCAACAGGAAAACCACATCTGTTGTGTATTATGGTTCGCGTGCTCGCGTCGAGTGTTCGTATCCCGAGCTGGTCAAACCAAAGACTGTAAAATTGGCATTTGTTGTTTTTCCACTAAGCATGCAGCATTTACAAGAAAGAGCAAATACTGTTTGGCTTGAAATCAGGATAATATGTCCGAGTGAAGCAACAAGTCTACCCTCGGACGACTGTTGCTTCAGTGAACTAGTTCTATAAATATCCAACTAAGCGTGCTGGACTTGTACAAAGCAGACATCATCATCATTCCATCAATACAAACAAATTTGTCTCGCCATGATATAGATGAAATTTTGTCACTTGGTGTTAAACAACAATCACTCATTCACTCCTACATTGTAATAAGGAAACTATACTGAACCTAGGATTACCAGTGGTTACGTTGAAGTGATCACATCGAAAAGTGTTACCGTCCGCATCAAATTGCTTAACAGCTATGGGAAATGTGTGTCGCAGATGACCAGGGATATGTTCCGTTTGTCGTATAGTCACATGACTGAGTTTTACCTTCTGTAACAAGACGGGTGCTACTAGTGAAGCAGGAATTACTTACCCTTCCAGATCACATGTGTTACTATAAACATACTGCCTTTAGTTGAGAGTGTTACGGTAGATTACCACAAGAAGAAAACATATCACCTGAGACGAAGTCGAGGGTGATATTTTTTCTGAGTGTGTTAATCTACCGTAACACCCTCAATCAAAGGCAGTATGTTTTATATTATACGTTATTAGTCTCGAGATGTTATATATCACGTTTTAGAGTGCAGTAGTTTTGTTAAAAGGTGAGGCGTCAGCCGAACCTTTTAACAAAACCACTGCACTCTAAAACGGGATATAAAACATCTCGAGACTGATATCTGAATGTTCCAACATTAATAAGAGGAAAAATATAAATTACGTTTATCTTTGCACAAAGGTCATGTAATGAAATGTGGGTCAATGGAAAGCGATGTCATATCATTTTCTGTGGTTTTTGAAATACACAACACGGCAATATTTAATTTAGTTTAATCATAAAACAAAGCATCAACATTTTATACATAAAAAACATGGCTATTACGTTCTATTTTGAACACTATTGAAATAAAAACTATAATTTTAAAGTCAAAATTTCTGAAGTGGGGACATCAGTATCATCTATTTAAACTTTTCTTTAGTTTACTCATAAAACAAAGCATCAACATTTTATACATTAAAAACCATGACTATTACGTTCTATTTTGAACACTATTAAAATAAAAACTGTCATTACTAAATACACAACATATTGATTTTCTGTCAAGTAGTGAAATGTGGGTCACCTGTTGCAATATAAATAGACAGCGATATCATATCATTTTCTGTGGTTTATGAAATATAGGTGAGAGACGTCGTCTGATGTGTGACCCAGATTATTGATTTTCTGTCACCGCATTTCTTCAAAGAAGTTTCTGCCTTCCATGAATCCTTAGAAGTACCTTGTTAGCCAATCAAAATTCTACTTGCCACGAGAACATCAAATAATATACTGAATGCTCTTCAGAGGGTGGTATTGCAGATGGTGGTATTGCAGAGGGTGGTATTGCGGAGGGTGGTATTGCGGAGGTGGTATTGCGGGATGTGGTATATCCTTGCAATACCACCCTCTGCTTTGGTGGGCGGGGTTAAGAAAAGTTAGAGAAAAATATCACATTTATATACATTTACCAATGAAATTACCGAATTATCAAAGAAATTTGCATAAAGTATAATATCATTGATTATAGTGGGGTTATAGTTGCTCAATCTTTAGTTATCTATGTCATGTCATGTAGACCACTGTTTGTCTTTTTCTTTTGGTCATTATATTGTCTTTCCTTTCGTATCTTCAAGCTTTTCTTATGGCTTTATTTTATGGACAGTGTTCATGTTCGGAACTATTTTTCGGGATCGAATAAAGAAAATTCATATTAATACGCCTTAAAAAATTTCGAAAACGAAAAGTACGACTTAAATGTATTACAAACCATTGTCATTGCGTTGAAATGGACAATACATGTCCAATTGTTAACGATTTTGAGTCACTTCAATTTCAAAGGAAGGGTAAGCAGTTCCTGTTCCACTAGAGACACCCGTCGTGTTACTCTAGATACAAAGTCAATGTTATCACGAATGAGTAAAGGACAGGGAAGTGTTTACGACAAGTGGAACATATCCGTGGTCATTTGTGACACATATATATTCCGTAACGGTTAAACATAACCAAGTCATGGTTTGGTTTGGTTTGGTTTGATTGTACTTAACGCCACTTTCAACAATATTTCAGTTATATCAGCTATGTCGTGGCTGTCAATTTTATTGGTGGAAGAAACCGCAGTACCAGAAGAAACCCATCGACCTGTCGCAAATCCCATAATGCTGTATCGAGTACACCTCGCCTGGGTGGGATTCGATCTCACAACGTTAAACGTTAGTGGTGATTGACACTGATTACACAGGTAGTTTAAATCAAACTATCATACGATCACGGCCACGACGNNNCCCCTCCCCCAAGTCATGGTGGCGATCTTAAAACTCGAAGTATTGACTTCAACTTAACCATTAGGAACCCTTGGTTCAGTAGCTTCCTTGCTTGCACCAACCCGCTATCAATGAAATCCTGATCGGAACCATTTCTTCACACTTCTAAAATTTTAAAATAGCGATCTTACTTTCTTGTTGTTTCTTCAGAATATCTATATCGTTTTGTCGTAGGTCTCCATTCTTCTTAAGAACCGCCAGTTCATCCCGAATCGGACTCTGCGTCTTATCAAATTCATGGAATTGGTCTTTTAGCTTGTCAATTTTTGACCCCAATGAAGTTAGGAAGTCAAAAATGAAGCCGAGGACAGCATTGTTTGTTCCATTTAGAATTCGTTCTTGTCTTTCAGTCGACACTACAAATCCACAGAGACAGAAAAATATTAGAACCTTCATTTCTAGTTTTCCAAGTATGTAATGATATACATGTATTGCATAGATAAAATACGAATAATTTTATTGGGTAATATAATAATTCTATAACGAGTAGGTTGCGTGACTGACAATGGAAATATTCAATACAATATGTTGAATTTTATTTTCGCCTGAAAAAAAATTCTGGTTCAGGGAAAACATGTAACATAAAAGTTAAATGGTGAGTCACCATGCTCGTTGCAATTAACCGTTAAATCATAAAGACAGGAAAAAATTGTGACATCCTGCATGCATGCTTATTGCTTCTTTGTTAAATCTGGGAGTACGTACGTAATAAGAAGAGCTCTTGGACATACCAAAAGGTGTAATCAGACTCCGTAAATCGAACAGACAGCACAATGACCAAAAGAAACAGGACAAAGGAACAAAACAACGGTCTACTAAACACTACTCAGAAAACTAAAGTTAGAGCAACATGAACCCCACTAAAAATCAAGTGCCTCGGACGGGTAAATTATATAAGTAGTTGGTAGCATGCGCGCGCACCCGTCGTGTTCCTCTAGTTACGGAGCCGGTAATTGGTCACGGATGAGGAAAGGAGCGGGAAGTGCTAACGGCATAGTCCAACTTCGATAATATTCAGAGCCACTGATGGATGAACTTTATTAGAGGAAGAAGAAGAAGACAAGTGGAAAACAGTATATTAGTCCCACCTTTAATCATTCTTTATAACCATATCTACATCCTCTATTTCTAAATCCCATGAGGGGCCGTCGTGATCGTGTGGTAGTTAGATTTACAACTACCTGTGTAATCAGTGCCTATCACTACTTTTAAAGTTGTCACGGAGTTTGAACCCCGTTCATGGCGAGGTGTACTCGATACAACATTATATAATAAAGTACGTCCAGTCAGTGACTTGCGAAAGGTCGGTGGTTTTCTCCGGGTATTCCGGTTTCCTCCACCAATAAAACTGACCACCACGATATAACTGAAATATTGTTGAAAGTGGCGTTAAACACCATAACCCTAACCCATTCAATTTAATTTATGGTTGTTTTCTCGGGGTACTCCCGTTTCCTCCACCAATAATACTGACCGCCACAATATAACTGAAATATGGTTGAAAATGGCGTTAAAGACCATATCCCTTAACCTAGATTCCAGGAGCTGACAGTCCTATTCTCCATGCCGAAGTGACATCACACTATGTAATTGACCAAGCAATGATTATCTTTTCAGATATGAAGAAAATATTAGGAGGTGAAGCCAACAAATTCGTCACGATTTTATACCATAGGGACTTGTTTTTATCATGTTATATAAAAAACTTCGAAAAAAAATTACCCCCCCCCACTCCTTTAAAAACATTTTGAAAAAAATATCCCCATACTAGTTTTTTTTAAACTTTTTTTATATGACATAGAAACAATTGCAAGTCCCTATGGGTTTTAAGGGTCCGGGTGGCTCAATGGGTTAGGTAGGATTACCTAACAACTCATACAAGCCTATCACCAATACGGTGTGCGTTCGCGCCCGGCTTTGTAAATTACAAAAAAGGTGCAATCGACTCGCAGCCGCAAGTGATAAAGTTTACCAGTTGGTCTCCCATGGTCGATGGTTCTCTCCGTGTACTCCGGCTTCTTTCAGCACTAAAACTGGCCGCCATTATATAGCTGAAATATTGCTGAAAGTGGCGTTTAAAACACTAAAAATCAATCAATCAACCTATGGATTTTACTTAGACTCCAATGTATATTTATTCCATACCTCCCCGTGCTCAGAAGTTAAATATTGTAAATAAAATCACCTCTGGTTCTTGTAAATCACATATCTAGTTTGATTTTCATCAATTTATATTATAACTGTTTATTTTAAGTAACAAAAAATCCATTGAAATCGACGGTTTATTTTAATTTTTTATTTTCGTTTTTGTATTTTCAACTAAAATCCTCAATTTTGAGAGAAGTCTTAGTCTGTTCCTGGGCCCCCAAAGCAGTCTTGTTCCGTCTTGCAAATTTTCTCTGCTTTAAATTCATTATCAGCTCAATTACTCTCCACTAAAGAAGAGTAGAGAATAATAGAAATGTGATCAACTGCCGGTTACCGATGATCACCGGGCTGAAATGCTTGCCATTCTCATCCAAAATCTTATATTGTAGATACCAAAAGGTCACATGTTTGATTCTGCTTCTGGCCAGGTAATCACACTGGTGATATAATGGTGCTTGCCTAGAGTATGCTAGATCGCGAATTCGTGCATCGATCAGATCAAAACAAAGACTATATAGAATTGGTATTTGTTGCATCTCTGCTATAAGCATACACAGTATTTTGGAGTAAGGACAAAGACATGTTGTCTCGGAATCAGGTCAAGGTGGAGTGACATGTGTACCTGCGAACTATTGTTTCAGCGAGCTAGCACTATAAAAAGCCAACTCAGCGTATTAGTATAGTACAAAGAAGACACCATTGTTCTAGTCATGATATTACAGCTGAAATATTGCTGATTTGGTATTTAAACAACAATTGCTGCATCGATATCACTGGTTTATGGTCTTGGTGAAATGCTGCAGAAAACTTTATGAGTCAGAGAGAGAGAGAAATAAAGAAAGAAAGAAAGAAAGAAAGAGGAAAAAAAATTAGTAATATTGATAATATTAATATCAAGAAACAGACTGCTCCTAACGTTGTTGGAGACCACGTGATCATATTGTAGTTGGATTTACAACTACCTCTGCAATCAGTGCCTATCACCACTAAAACTGTGAGTTCAAACCTCGTTCATGGCAAGGTGTACAGTATTATGTGATAAAGTTTTCAGTGACTTGCGACAACAGGTCGATGGTTTTCTCCGGGTACTCCAGTTTCCTCCACCAATAAAACTGACCGCCATGATATAACTAAAATATTGTTGAAAGTGACGTTAAACACCATAACCCTAACCCATATGTTATTTGGAAGACGTCAAATATTTTATTCATTTCCTCATAGGGTCAGGATAAACAATTTTGGGTTTTCACTTTGTAGAGGACCATCCAATGAACATTCCTACCAAGAAGAGTTTGAAGATACCAAAGGGGTTATCAGAATCCATAAAATGTAGGACAGGCAACACAATTACTTAAAGAAAAAGTACAAAAGATCAAACAACGATCTAAAAGACATACACATAAAACTCAAGATCACGTAACACAAACCTACTAAAAACCTATGGTGAACTCATGTGCTCCGGAAGGGTAAACAGTTTGGTTACTGTTGATAATGTGGTTATGTATATGTCTTATGTGTTGTAATATGCCTAAATGTCTTATTTGTATACTTTATGTCTGACTTCTATATCTCGAAAGGCATAACACATAACAGCGCTTGCCAGATGTCTTCTGAATTTTGACTGATTATATTAACATTTGCATTTTTTTTTATGTCTGTCTTCACTTTGTTTTTTGTTGTTGTTTTTAATGTAGGTTTTAAAAGTTCACAAGACCTCGTATTATTATGTAATATTTATACATGTATGGACTATAAATTAAGCTTTGAACTTGAACCTGAAGTTGTTTTCCGAGATGAAGATTAAAATGTACAAGCTTACTAAATAATTATATTGCGGATCATGACCACGATGATGGATGCAAAGAAGTGATGACAAATATCTGCATTATCCTTTTGGGTCAGGTGAGCTAAAATAAAAAGGTGAGGAAGGGAGGGGGGGGGAACATAAGAACAAGAGGTATAGCCATAAATCGTATTTTACTTTGATTCATAAATAATAGAGGTATATAGTACAAAAATAAAATGGAAGACACATAATGCTTAGCATTGGAACAAAACTTACAACTTAACAAATTCTTGCTGCTACAAAAATATACACTCATAAACAAAAAATATACACCAATAAACATAATATACACTCATAAACAAAGCATACACCAATAAACAAAATATATACTTATCTACAACAAAAATAGCCATAAAATATACAATATGAACAAAATATATATAATCTAGAAATGCTAAACTAAAAAGAAGTTTACTTAATTCTTTGTTTTGAGTTTTTTTTATTTGGGGTGGGGGTGTTTTTTTTTTTTT
>MJUT01039636.1:129917-158994 GCA_002080005.1 Gigantidas platifrons
TTTACCACGGGTAGGCCCTTTATGTCACGAAGTTTTACCCCGAGCATTAGCGAGGGGTAAAAAGCTGACATAAAGGGCCTACCCGTGGTAAAAACAATATATACATAAATGGTCGATGACGTCATAAATTACAATGGGTGTTGGTATATATTATTTTTACCACGGGTTTGGGCTCAAAGCGGTTGAAGGACGTCATATTAGAATATGAAAATAAATTCTGTAA
Organism: Gigantidas platifrons; assembly: GCA_002080005.1. Classification (NCBI taxonomy): domain Eukaryota; kingdom Metazoa; phylum Mollusca; class Bivalvia; order Mytilida; family Modiolidae; genus Gigantidas; species Gigantidas platifrons. Next base: position 130,141 of record MJUT01039636.1, read on the forward strand.
AGTTTAATTTAATTCCTACTTGCACTAGAAAACGGTCCCTAACCTGTCGTCGCCAAATTACTTTACCCGTCCATCAGTCTTCCCACTCGAAATGTTTTCAAATAATGAATATTCAAATAGTTGAATTTGAATCCCGCTACTTACGCGCGAGAATTGTCCCAATACTGATAGTATACCTGTGTAATGATCACACTGATATCTTTATGGCTTTGTGTATAATTAACTAAAGTGCTGTAACCCACTGCAGGGGCGGATCCAGGATTTCAAGTTAGGGGGGGTGCACTTTAAAAAAATCGCGTCGGGCGGAGGGTGACGCGAAAATGTTTGGGGTATTTCGTGTGAAAAATCACGATTTTACGCAAATTAATCATATTTTTCCAATTTTAGGGGGGGCCGCGCACCGGGTGCGCCCCCTTGAATCCGCCCCTGCACTGTAAGAAAGATCAAATTCTTTTCACTTACAGAAAATAAATTCTGAAAAGCTCAATTTTATTCCTACTTGCACTAGAAAGCGGTCCCTTTCCTGTCATCACCAAATTAGTCTGCCCCGTCCATCATTCTTTCCTCCCAAAATCAGTGTTTTCATAAATTAAATATTCAAATAGTTGAATTTGAATGTCCTTAATACTGCCGTCTTTCATAAAAAAAAAATCTAATGTCACTTAGTAAGATTTTATTTCCGTGTTTTGTCTCGATTTTTGTTCAGAACAATAAAACGGGTCCATATAATTACCCAAAGGTACCTAAAGGGACCCTAAATGTACCCAAAGGGACCCTATAGCTACCCAAAGGGACCCTATAGGTATTCAAAATAACAATTTAAATGTCAAATAAACCCTATAAATTATATAATTTAGTCATAGCCAATGAAATAAATTAGAATTGATTTTAAGTATATTTCACTTTGGGACACAAATACAAAATGTACAAAGAACTGGTCAGAACTGTTAAACTACTCTAATGTAATACTGTATTTTATATTATTTTCATTAATATATTTACTACTTTAAAGTTTTAATGTCATTACTTTAGGTAAATCTTTGCTAAAATATCCTATCCGAAATCAAGGTAAGCAAAATTTTCCGGCGCTGAAACGTCTTATTAAAAATGCGGGTAAGCAGAAATTTTCAGCGCTAAAATGACCCTATGTCTTATTTTTGTGTTCGATAGATAATTTAAATTTACTTGTGAAGACTTCATACAAATAATTAAAATATAAAATTTAAAATAAATATATAATTCTTTAAATACACGTCTAAAAAGAGTAAATTTAATGTCAAATATACAAATTAATTACACATTCTTATTCTAATGACAATTAAAGTATATTTTATGGTCCCTTTGGGTACATTTGGGGTCCCTTTGGGTACATTTTAGGTAGCTTTGGGTACCTTTGGGTAATTATATGGACCGCAATAAAACTCCAAAAACGAGATCGAATATGAAAATAAATTCTGAAAAGTGGAATTTGATTCCTGCTGTTAGTTGGAAAACGGTCCGGCTTATCAAATGTCAGTTAGATTTTATTTCCTTAATTTGTCTCGATTTTTGTCCAGAACAAGCATTTTTCCAGCTATATCATGGCGAGAATAAGCAAATTTTCAATGAAATGATGACGAGGTTCAATTTGTACTAGACCAACACGCTGAGTTGGATTTTCATAGGGTGTGTTAGGATATTCTTTTTAAAATTGTTCCACATCCCAAAATATAATGTGCTTAAAACGTATAAATTATAGACTACGCTTCAAGAATGGATGAAGATCCGTTGAAGAAGTGGTTCGCCTGACAAAGGCGGCAGCATACAGATAATGTAACAGGTAACAGTGCTAGCTCACTAACAGTCGTAGACATGTACATTATTCTGATTCTGAGCCAACCAGTGCTTAATTAACGGAGAAGCAACAAATACAAATTTTATAGTCTTTACAGCAATAATAATAAAGTTTAATTAAAATATAAATGATGAAAACTTAGCAGAAAATAATAAAAATAACTTATGGAAAGTAAAAAAAAATAATTAACACAAAACAAACGATTTAATATATACCTTTTCTTCAGAGGAGACGCGACACGTTGGTGTCGTGTGCAAAAATGTCATGTATTACAGCGTTCATGGATGATTAATAGCGAGTTCCTCTCGGTAGATCGTTGATAAATATCTATATATGAATTGAATTTACATAAGAATGTTTGGGTTGAATGCAGAGGAGGCGCGACACGTTAGTGTCGTGTGCAAAAATTTGCGTGTTGCACAACCGGAAATAGGCATCAGTAAATCGTTATCTGATGAGAGTGACATTATCGAATTTTCAGTGTTTTGCTAAGCCGATTACAGCTTTCATGGATGATTGATGGCGAGGTCCTCTCGGTAGATTGTTGATAGATATCTATATATGAACGGAATTTACATAAGAATGTTTGGGTTGAATGTTATCATCGGCAATTTTCGAGAAGGACATTTTGTCGCCATCTTTTTTTCATCCATAGCGTCCTCAACCGTTCAACATTAAAAATGAAAATTTGTAAATTCGGGTGGAGACTGTTCCTATCTTTTTTAGTATGACATAGATCAATCATAGTACTTTCTATATTTTCTTAAGTCTCCATTCATTACGCCACAATTGAGCTTGAAAAATGTCCCAATTTTTCGTGATTTGTGTTGTATCAACATATCCTGTGACAATTCGAATTCAAAGAATAGCATATTTTAGCCCTTTTAATAGTGATTATGCGATTTCACAGTAAAACATATTGAGGATCACTTGAACTTTATGATCGCAATTTATAATAAAAAAAATTATGCAATAAAATATTTCAAGTATAAATGTCACAATACACATTTAACATGCATGTGGGAAAATAAAAGTGACTTTTTAGTTAAAATTAGTGTTAGCACAGGCATCCGTGTCACGGAAATACCGTCCCCTTTCTGAGTACTTATTTATTTTCAATAAAATGTCTTTCTTATTTCATCTCTTTTCCCTGAATTTATTGTGGTAATAATAACTTTTCCCTGAATTTATTGTGGATAATAAATACTTGTCAGACAGATTAAAAAAAAAAAATGTTTTTGTCTTTTTAATGATTGATAACTGACCCAAGTTAGGCTAAATAAATGAAATGTGACTTAAATGTGTTAATTAATTTTCATTAAAAACAGACATGAATGCTATAAATTTTAATTTCTTATCTAATTCTTATCTTAGGTTGTTATTTTCATTGAATGGCATCTTAAAATAGATGGATTCACAGTGGGGTTCTTCCTGTATAATCAGTAATTGTATTGTCCAAGTATTGTTACTTGTATTTTACCTGAGAACTAATTCGTCTGTGATTTTTATGAGAATGTTGTAGTATTGGTGCGTAACTAAATGTAATTAAGTTTAATTAACTTTTAAGAATTAGGATAAATTTTGTAGATGTGTATTGCAGAAACAATACTTGTACATTTTTTTATACAAGTATTGTTGACAATACTATTGTATACAAGTATTTCTATCTTAAAGTTCAAGAAATCCCATATTGGTAAAAAAAAAATTAGACAGCTGGATAAATTCGGTGTGTAGAAATACCGCAAAGGACCTCCTTAGTGCACTAAGAACAATAAAAGTGCACTAAGGACATAATAGGTTCGTCCTGTGTGCACAAAGAAGATTGCAAATGAATTGTCAGTTTAAAAAAATCTTATATGGTCAATGTTTATAATAAAAAGTTTAAAATTAACGACGATATTTGCATTTTTGTTTTGTTTGTTTGTTTATCAAATTTATTACTATTTAATTTGTTGTTTTTGAATTAGGAACCCTTGGTTCAGTAGCTTTCTTGCTTGCACCAACCCGCTATCAAGGAAATCCTGATCGGAACCATTTCTTCACACTTCTAAAATTTTAAATAACGATCTTACTTTCTTGTTGTTTCTTCAGAATATCTATATCGTTTTGTCGTAGGTCTCCATTCTTCTTAAGAACCGCCAGTTCATCCCGAATTGGACTCTGCGTCTTATCAAATTCATGGAATTGGTCTTTTAGCTTGTCAACTTTCGACCCCAATGAAGTTAGGTAGTTAAAAATGAAGCCGAGGGCAGCATTGTCTTTTCCATTTAGCATCCGTTCTTGTCTTTCAGTCGACACTACAAATCCACAGAGACAGAAAAATATTAGAACCTTCATTTCTAGGTTTCCAAGTATGTAATGATATGCATGTATTGCATAGATACAATACGAATAAATTTATTGGGTAATATAATAATTCTATAACGAGTAGGTTGCGTGACAATGAAAATATTCAATACAATACGCTGAATTTTATTTTCGCCTGAAAAAAATTCTGGTTCAGGGAAAACATGTAACATAAAAGTTAAATGGTGAGTCACCATGCTCGTTGCAATTAACCGTTAAATCCTAAAGACAGGAACTATTGTGACATCCTGCATGCCTGTCTATTGGCGTATTGCTTCTTTGTTAAATCTGGGAGTAGTAATAAGAAGAGCTTGGACATACCAAAAGGGTAATCAGACTCCGTAAATTGAACAGACAACACAATAGCTAAAAGAAAAAGGACAAAGGGACAAACAACGATCTACTAAACACTACACAGAAAACTAAAGTTAGAGCAACATCCTCAATCCTCAATCTTATGGCCTTATGATACAACTTGTCTCCCTTTAATTAAAAATACCTGTGATATCTCGGGTACGGATCTGTTGAAGTTTCCGTATCAAAAACATAGTTACAGAATCTAAATAAATGAGGCTTTATAATTTAAACAGAATCGTGCAACAAAGGCAAAATTAAATTGTTAACAATTAGAAAATCTTCCTCAATCCTCAATCTTATGGCATTATGGCATAACTTGTCTCGTCGGTGCTGTAGTTTTCTCCACTGTGCCTTGTTCCCTCTGTAATTTTCTCTCTGTGCTTGTGTGTTTGTACGGTTTTTAAGATTGGGATTGAGTCTTATCTTTGAAGCGCCTGTTTGGTTGATGAATTCTGCCACTACTTGTAGTTTACTTTTGGTTTCCTCTATATTTTCATCCTCCAATTGTGCTAGTAGGGTGGCCATGTTGATCTTTCTAATTCCTACTTCTTTTGTTAACATCATCATTTCTTCTCTGTCGTTCTCATATAGTTGGCACTCTAGTAGGAAATGTGATGCTGTTTCTTTCTAGCCACACAGGCATAAGTTTGTAGTGTTGGTTTGGCCTGTTTGATGTTTGTAGTTGTTTAGTATGGAGTATCCTGTTCTTAATTGTGTGAGAATGCTGAAATATTCTTTGGACGGGTGGTCATATAGTATGTTTTTCTTGATTCTTGGTTCTTTTTCATACAGTTCTCTTCCCCGGCCACTAAAAATCAAGTGCCTCGGATGGGTATGTAGTTTGTAGCATGCGCGCGCGCGTCCGTCGTGTTACTCTAGTTACGGAGCCGGTAATTGGTCGCGGATGAGGAATGGACTGGGAAGTGCTTACGACATAGCACAACTTCGATAATATTCAGGGTCACTGATGGATGAACTTTATTAGAGGAAGAAGAAGAAGACAAGTGGAAAACAGTATCATGTATTACTCGCACCTTTAATCATTCTTTATAACCATATCTACATCCTATATTTCTAAATCCCAGGAGGGGCCGTCGTGATCATATTGTAGATGGATTTAGAACTACCTGTGTAATCAGTGCCTATCTCCACTTTTAAAGTTGTGAGTTTGAACCCCGTTCATGGCGAGGTGTACTCGATACAACATTATGTGATAAAGTACGTCCAGTCAGTGACTTGCGAAGGATCGGTGGTTTTCTCTGGATACTCCGGTTTCCTCCACCAATAAAACTGACACCACGATATAGCTGAAATATTGTTGAAAATGGTATTAAACACCATAACCCTTAACCTAAATCCCAGGAGCTGACAGTCCTATTCTCCATACCGAAGTGACATCACACTATGTAATTGACCAAGCAATGATTATCTTTTCAGATATGAAGAAAATATTAGGAGGTGAAGCCAACAAATTCGTCACGATTTTACCATAGGGATTTGTTTTTATCATGTTATATAAAAAACTTCGAAAAAAAATTTACAGATGGAAGTCTACCAAGGATTGCTGCAGCGATTATTTAACACCTCAAGGTTTACCTAAATATATTTATCTTTCACCCCCGTTAATGTTTCCAACCACTTACAACGGAATTAGGAAAAAAAACCGCCCGGTGTGAATCACTCCGGGCGCTGCTCCCATACTTTGAATGGGATCGATTCGTAACCCTAAATGGAGCACAAGCGGGATGAGAGTTACGTTATCGTATCTATGAGTTAGGTAGTTGGATTACTTAACAACTCATACAAGCCTATCACCAATACGGTGTGCGTTCGCGCCCGGCTTTGTAAATTACAAAAAAGGTGCACTCGACTCGCAGCCGCAAGTGATAATGTTTACCAATTGGTCGCCCATGGTCGGTGGTTCTCTCCGGGTACTCCGGCTTCTTTCAGCACTAAAACTGGTCGTCATGATATAGCTGAAATATTGCTGAAAGTGACGTTTAAGACACTAAAAATCAATCAATCAACCTATGGATTTTACTTAGACTCCAATGTATATTTATTCCATACCTCCCATCAGAAGTTAAATATTGTAAATAAAATCACCTCTGGTCCTTGTAAATCAGAAATCTAGTTTGATTTTCATCACTTTATATTACATGTAGAACTGTTTATTTTAAGTAACAAAAAATCCATTGAAATCGACGGTTTATTTTTATTTTTTATTTTCAACTCAAATCCTCAATTTTGAGAGAAGTCTTAGTCTGTCCCTGGGCCCCCAAAGCAATCTTGTTCCGTCTTGCAAATTTTCTCTGCTTTAAATTCATTATCAGCTCAATTACTCTCCACTAAAGAGGAGTAGAGAGTAATAGAAATGTGATCAACTGTCGGTTACCGATGATCACCGGGCTGAAATGCTTGCCATTCTCATCCAAAATCTTACATTGTAGATACCAAAAGGTCACATGTTTGATTCTGCTTCTGGCCAGGTAACCACACTGGTGATATGATGGTGCTTGCCTAGAGTATGCTAGATCGCGAATTCGTGCATCGATCAGATCAAAACAAAGACTATATAGAATTGGTATTTGTTGCATCTCCGCTATAAGCATACACAGTATTTTGGAGTAAGGACAAAGACATGTTGTCTCGGAATCAGGTTAATGTGTCAAGGTGGAGTGACATGTGTACCTGCGAACTATTGTTTCAGCGAGCTAGCACTATAAAAAACCAACTCAGTGTATTGGTATAGTACAAAGAAGACACCATTGTTCTAGTCATGATATTACAGCTGAAATATTGCTGATTTAGTATTTAAACAACAATTGCTGCATGATATCACTGGTTTATGGTCTTGGTGAAATGCTGCAGAAAACTTTATGAGTCAGAGAGAGAGAGAAATAAATAAAGAAAGAAAGAAAGAAAAAAGAAAGACGAAAAAAATTAGTAATACTGATAATATTAATATCAAGAAACAGACTGATCCTAACGTTGTTGGAGACCATCGTGATCATATTGTAGTTGGATTTACAACTACCTCTGTAATCAGTGCCTATCACCACTAAAACTGTGAGTTCATGGCGAGGTGTACAGTATTATGTGATAAAGTTTTCAGTGACTTGCGACAACAGGTCGATGGTTTTCTCCGGGTACTCCGGTTTCCTCCACCAATAAAACTGACCGCCATGATATAACTAAAATATTGTTGAAAGTGACGTTAAACACCATAACCCTAACCCATATGTTATTTGGAAGACGTCAAATATTTTATTCATTTCCTCATAGGGTCAGGATAAACAATTTTGGGTTTTCACTTTGTAGAGGACCATCCAATGAACATTCCTACCAAGAAGAGTTTGAAGATACCAAAGGGGTAATCAGAATCCATAAATTGTAGGACAGGCAACACAATGACTTAAAGAAAAAGTACAATAGATTAAACAACGATCTAAAAAAAACATACACATAAAACTCAAAATCATGTAACACAAACCTACTAAAAACCTATGGTGAACTCATGTGCTCCGGAAGGGTAAACAGTTTGGTTACTGTTGATAATGTGGTTATGTATATGTCTTATGTGTTGTAATATGCCTAAATGTCTTATTTGTATACTTTATGTCTGACTTCTATATCTCGAAAGGCATAACACATAACAGCGCTTGCCAGATGTCTTCTGAATTTTGACTGATTATATTAACATTTGCATTTTTTTTTATGTCTGTCTTCACTTTGTTTTTTGTTGTTGTTTTTAATGTAGGTTTTAAAAGTTCACAAGACCTCGTATTATTATGTAATATTTATACATGTATGGACTATAAATTAAGCTTTGAACTTGAACCTGAAGTTGTTTTCCGAGATGAAGATTAAAATGTACAAGCTTACTAAATAATTATATTGCGGATCATGACCACGATGATGGATGCAAAGAAGTGATGACAAATATCTGCATTATCCTTTTGGGTCAGGTGAGCTAAAATAAAAAGGTGAGGAAGGGAGGGGGGGGGAACATAAGAACAAGAGGTATAGCCATAAATCGTATTTTACTTTGATTCATAAATAATAGAGGTATATAGTACAAAAATAAAATGGAAGACACATAATGCTTAGCATTGGAACAAAACTTACAACTTAACAAATTCTTGCTGCTACAAAAATATACACTCATAAACAAAAAATATACACCAATAAACATAATATACACTCATAAACAAAGCATACACCAATAAACAAAATATATACTTATCTACAACAAAAATAGCCATAAAATATACAATATGAACAAAATATATATAATCTAGAAATGCTAAACTAAAAAGAAGTTTACTTAATTCTTTGTTTTGAGTTTTTTTTATTTGGGGTGGGGGTGTTTTTTTTTTTTTTTAATATCAAATCTTATACAGTATTAAAATAAGTTTGTGTAGCCATTAAGTAATGCTGATAATCTGCCAATTTGTTTTACTTCCTTCTTACATGCATCTTGGAATTATCTCGTAAACAGAATTGTTACCATGGATACCTGTAATGTAAATAAGGTATGGTTCTTTGCTTGAAGACGGGTGATATTAACTGCTTTTGGCTTGGTTGGTTTATGGTGTTTAATGCCACTTTCAACAATATTTCAGAGAAAACCACTGACCCGTTGCAAGTCACTGACAAACTGTATCACATAATGTTGTATCGAGTACACCTTGCCATGAACGGGGTTCAAACTCACAACTGAAATGGTATTAATCTCTGATTGCACAGGTAGTTGTAAATCCAACTACCATACGATCGCGGCCACGACGGTCTCAATGATATTGATGATATGACATATCTCAACCAATCTTAAGTAGATAATATATGTGTATTGTTTTCAAATATAAAATTAGTCGTACAAAATTTAGAAAGAGGAAGAAAAGCAAGCCTCTGGTGAAATTTTTTTTTCTTCTTGTTTTGAGACGAGTTCAAATACATTTTAAATTTCCCCAACAATGCAAATATAATGTGTTAATAGTGCAATGACAAGAAAACCAGTATTGGAGTCATTAAGTTGATACCGACATTAACACTCTGTAAAATCAAGGGGAAAAACGTCCCAATTTACCGATAAAGAAACATTCTTCTATGACATGTACGCTTCCTTTGTGTATGGCTATTGATTCACGTTCAATTAAGGAATATTTTCAATTTTTGAACAGGTTATACGATATAACCTGGCTTGGGTCAGTTTATGCTTAATAAACCGTGAGGGGGTTTATGAAAATCGTAAACTGTTCCAAACCAGGTTGTACAAGTATAACCTGTTCAAAAATTGAAAATATTCCTTTTAATTTAATTTTTACAACAAAATTTAATGATACCTTGATTTTAATTACAATGACTTCATGGGACTATTTGAATATGTCTTTGACGCATGAATATGTTGATGACGTCACAATACCAATCCAGGTTATCAAGCATAACGGATACGGATTTATATAAGTTTAATAACTTGTTTTCGGATCCCCTTAATTAATTCATATTCATTACTATTGTTGTATTTAAATTGTTGTACTATATTCATATGTATTGATTAATAAAATATGTTTATACTAAGCATAACAAAATTTTCTCCAGGAGGATCAACCAATCAGATTGCAATATTCACAACAAATTAAATTATTTTGTATTTATAACAATACAATAAATTTATCAACTGACAACAAGATCAAAACAAAATACATATACATACTTTTATTTTAATGCATAGATGAATAACATAGGACAAAATTTACTTAGGCCAAAATAAAGTTTATTTCCCATCCACTCTGTCAACCCTAACAACTTTGCATTTTCAAGAAGGTTTATATTTTAATTTTCAAAAAAGGTCTATTCTTTTCATTTTTGGAAAAGTTTTATTTTTTTTTTATAAATTCTTGATTTCCAGATGTGATTTTAGTTACTAGACTTCTGTGCCGAAATCCACACTTATCATATGGATTTTACAATCATCCATTTTCAGCACATAATTATAACCACTTGCCAGAAAACAATTCTTGCCTGCCTGGCCTACTCTAAATGCAAGGGTAGGGGTGTAAGGGTGGCCTTAAATATAAAGCATTCACCTGTATTACAAAAATTGCAACATAACAAAACAAATTAATTATCTATTGTACTTGGACATTAAATTAATAAAATTAGAATAAAACGATTCACACGTATTTCTGTCAGACAACGTCAACGGAAATAACCTCAGTCAGACAAGGGAAATAACCTCAGTCAAACAAGGGAAATAACCTCAGTCAGACAGGGAAAATAATCACACTAAATTTACTACCAATGAAAATCTATTACAAAATAAAAGTTGGTTTAAATTATCATACTTCTGTAAATGAACAATTCAAACAGGGTACAGTTTTATCTTGCAACATTATCTTTAGCATATATATTATAAAACACTTTTAAGAGTCGGACAGAAATCTGATTCTCACATATATGTTTTGAAAATAATCTGCTTCTGATCGTGCTGGCACGGGGGTATAATTATACTCAAAATGTCTTGATTTTTGATTGCAAATTTCATTATTAAGTTTATACAGAATTTCGGTTTATTCTTGGTTTGGTATATACAGGCTTCCGGTTTATTCAAGGTCTGACTTACACAGGATTCCGGTTTACTTAAGGTCAAATTTATACAAAATTCCTGTTTATTCAAGGTTTTATTTAAGAAATGATTCACTATTTCTATTTAATTAATTTTAAAATGCATCATCTCACAATACCGCATAAATAATACAAAACCAGATTCATTTTTTACAGATTATTAATTTTGAAGACAGTAAATGATATTTCAAGTTTGGTGTGGCACCACTTTCCAGCACAGTGGTTTTGTATCACCACATTTAGCAATGGCCTCTGCCACACATAGAAAAATAGACTCCTCCTCTTTTCTGCGGGACTAAAAATTGATGTTATTTGACTGGACTTCTTTGTCATCTACAAAATGCATTGATCCATGGGTATTTGAATTTGTGGTTTTAAACATTACTGGCAACAATCAATGGGAAAATTGTATTTCGTTGGATTTTTATTTTCGTGGTTTAAGTGGCCCATGAAATCAGTGAAAATTGGAAGCCCATGACAATAATACAGTTGACTTGCGTTATCTCGAATTCGATGGGACCATGGATAAAATTTGAGTCAACCGTAGTTCGACTCAAGAGGAGCTACGAAAACCGGAAGTGTAGTTTGTTTAACGACGAAAGGGAGACAACTCGCGCGAAATTGTGAAGAGCTAAATCCAGCATTGCATGTCCCGATTCTCGGAACGATTTTAAACTTATTCGATGTTTTTGTTGCTGTTTTTTCTCTCTGTTAAATTCTTTGAATCTTGTGGAATGACTGATAACTTCTAGATATCTTTTTTTTTGTGTGTATGATTATGTTTATCTGTTTTGTTGCATTGATTCAATGAAGTGTAGAAGAAAACTATTCTCGACTGAAAATAACGCCAATTCTGAGAAATAGCATGATTTCCCCTTTTATTACAACTGTTAATTAAGAGTAACATTTTTTTAAATCTCTCAAAATTGAGAAATTATACATCTTCTTTAATGAAAATTAATTTCCGACAAATAAATCAATAGATAAAACGCTTCCGTCGTGTACTTTTCACAATCATTGATGTATGCTGACCCAAGTGCACTTATTATGAATCGATAATCTTTTATTGTACACATTTAACCTGTGTCATAATAGATTATACCAAGCCAATTCAAATATTATCACTAATTAATTTGGCAGATTGTTAAAATAAACATGTGAAATAGCCTAAGGTAAAAATGTCAAAGTCAATGACCGGATGTTTCACCTGTGATTCGATTTTAATCCCAAGGTAATACACATGTTTTGACAGGTAAATTCGACTTAACGAATGTAAATAATATGGTTTTCTACATCTCGGGACCAAAACTTTTATTCGAGACAACTGAAATTTCGACTCATCCGAATTCGACTCAACAGGAGTCAAATTATATATATTTATACACAACGAAGTTCGGGACTTCGATAAAAATTCGACTCAACCGGAAATTCAAGTTAACCGAGTTCGAGACAACGAGAGTCAACTGTAATTCCACAGTATGAAGGTGTGACTTATCCGATATGACAGATATCTCTCATAGCGTCAACCAATGGTGTTGTGGAGGTGATAGTGAAGGACAAAGGATACCCATAACCCTTTGCATAGAGACTGGTGTGAAAACAATATAATTAAAATTTGATCTCAACACTGCTCCCTATTTTCTATCACCTGTTTACTAGTCACAGCGTGGAAGCGGCAACTAAAACACACAACTGATAGAAAATAGGGAGCAGGTGTTGAGATCAAATTTTAATTAGATTGGTGTGAAAGCAACCTCTACCAAATTATAAACAGGAAATGGGTTAAAGGGGAGACTACTCTGAATCAAGACACACAAGATTAAAACTAGACATTATAATAAAATATTTACACATTGAAATAATATTTTCTGTTATAATATATATTGCACATATGGAAAAATCTGTCATGATACAAATTAATTAGATACATCATTTATTTACGATTAACTACACCGGTGTTTACGCACTCAATTTGTAAAATAAATTCAAAAATAAATATATAATTATTAAAATTATTATGTAGAGGATCGATAGCATTAATAAGATGAATGAAATAAAATATTGGAATTTCTTTTAATGCCAAAAAATAATGGGATCTTAAAAATGGCAGAAAATAATGGGATCTTAAAAATGTCAATAAATAATAGGTTCTTAAAAATGCCAAAATGATAATGAGTTTTTAAAATTCCCCCAAATTAATGGGATCTTCAAAATGCCCCAAAATAATGGGTTCTTAAAAATGGCAGAAAAAAAGGGGATCTTAAAATTTCCCAAAAATAATGGGATCTTAAAATTGCCCCCAAAATAATGGGATCTTAAAAATGCTAGAAAATAATGGGTTATTAAAAAGCCAATAATATAGTAATTTTTTTAAATGCCAATAAAATAATAGAATCTTAAAAATGCTAATAAAAACTTGTAAAAATACATTGTGTACAATAACTTTCCTTTTTCTTTAGAGAAATCAAGTACATGTTATGATATTAAAAATCAATCATTTGTTTACGTATTGGATTGCACAAAATTTAAATGTCAATTAAAACTTCTTTGATGGTTAAATTTAGTTGAAATAAGCATAAATTTATTATAATATTCAAATTAAATATAAAATCAAATCTCAGTTCCGAGTTGTTCAAAAATGAAACAAAAATTAACAGTTGCCAAGGAGACCAAATCATTTATATATTAAAACAATGAAAAAGAACAAATTCCTCAAAATTGCAACTAATTTCCTTCTATGCAGGGCTTCCACTGGCGTGCGCCATTTGCGCATTTGGCGAAAAATCTATGATTTTGGCGATAAAATATTTACTTTGGCTCAAAAATGTGGCGCAAAAGATTTCAAATGTTCATCATCTGTTGTGGCGGTCATTTTCTAGTTCGTTACTTCGGAACACCCATAACGCTATTCGGAAAGCTTCGAATGTTACCCATGAACTGATCAAGTGACAGAAAATCGCTAATCAGCTGTTTGTAATGTTTATCTGTTGATAGGATCATTAACTTGTAAAATACATAAAAGGTAAGTCAAACAAAGGTGTTAATTAATGGTCTCGGGTGAATGACTTCTCTCTGTCAGTTCGTGAATTGTTTTCATATAATTGTAGAAACTTGTCATTTATTTCAGCACTATCGTTTTAAACGCATCGAAATTTTTAACTCCATTTTACGTTTTTTAAAATGGGACGGAAAAGAAAATTAGTTTTTGAAAGTAATACTCCGGGAAAATTAATGAAACTGTCCGAATTATGTGAACGAGGCTTTAGTAGACAAAACTTAATTAAAACAAAATTAAGGAACAGACTTAACACTTGTAATTTATACAATTTAATGATTATTTCATTGGAGGGGCCATTGGCAAATACATTTAATTTTATAGAAGCTTTTAGGAGGTGGTCATCACGAAAGCAGAGGAGAATTTGCTCAGTTTAAAAAAAATAGAACAGTTTTTACAGTCTGTATTTTTACTTACTTGCCTTTTATGGTTATGATAGTAACTTAAACAACAGAGTGTTGTATCGTATTTTTTATTTACTTGTCTTTTATGGTTGTAATAGTAACTGAGACATTATTGTGCTATTGTATTTCAAAAAGTACATGTACCCTTATATTGTTTTAACATGTATGCAGTAAGAAAATAAATAAATGATTAATATTTATGTGTGTTTTTAGTGCCAACAATTTTTGAAGTATTTATGGCTCAAAATATTTTAAAGTGGCTCAAAAATTTAGATTTTGGCTCAAGTCTTGGCTCAAAAAAAATTCAACCCAGAGGAAACCCTGCTTCTATGCAAACAATATAAGATATTGGTGCAATTGTGGATAATCACTTTTTAAACTTTTTATTCATTATATGCATCATTTTATTTTTTAGCTTCATTGAAAACAAAAAAATTATTATAGCTACTTTTTTTGTACATGTATAGACTACAAATCCATTAGGATTATCTCCCCTAGTTCATATTCAAACTGAAATGAAAAGAGAAACCAAGTGTTTTTTTTTTCTGGGCTTTACACATACAAGTTAAAAAAATAAATAATTTGAATACAATTGTATATCTTAAGATTAAAATTAGGGTGTTTAACACCACTTTAAAATATATTTCAGCTACATCATGGTCATCAATTTTGTTGGTGGAGGGGAAAATAAAGTACAAGGACAAAATCAACTTTTTGTAATAAAGTCGCTAACAAATTTTATCACATAAGGTTGTGTGATGGACAAAATATTAGATCTTCTCTACCCATTGATTACATACGATACACCCCACCCCCCTCCTCTGTAGAAAAGGACCATGAGTGGATTATTTGGATACTGAAATATCTTGTTTTCGAGAAATTTGCATCCTATTTAAGAAATTATATTTCATTTCCTCCCAAACCCCCCCCCCCCCCAAAAACTCAGCTAAAACACATTTTTACAAAATTTGAGATGCGAGGATAAGCACACAGTAGCGATTTTCCTTTTAATATTAGAGTCACTCTATAGTCACTCGGACAAATGATTCCGAACACATTCAGACAACATGTAAGCAGTAGACTTAAGTAAAAATTTCATTTGATAAAAATGTTTTAGCGAATATAATTCTTTCAATCCCATAATCCTCTCCTTTGCTATGAATTGAACGAGGTTTGCACGTTCTTGTTCCAGCCATATTGAAAGTTTTGGCTCTATGTTGCTTTCCCTTTGTACGTCACCCTTAAATTGACTGTCTTTTGGTCCCCATAATAAAAATTCAATGTAGCACCGTACTTGAGCTAGCGACTCTAATTTCCTTGTTTGTAGCATTCTACCGATTTTAAAAATGCCCATGTGGAACTTCCCTCCATTTGAATTAGCGCGATGATTTAAATTTTCTGCCAAATACTTTTCCATGTAAGCACATATAGATTCCACTTGCGAACTGTCATGTGATTTTTGATGTGGCAAGAAAGCAATTGTGTTTCCATGGCAACGACTTCCAGGAGCGAGAATAAAAACGTCTCTAAAATTAGCCTCTCCCAATGAAAACCCATGTTCCAAGCAGTGAGAAATAGCACTAAGTATTTGCAATACATAAAAGAGTAAAATCTCTAGATGTTCCTCAGAGGGCGTCCTTGAATCGTAGATTTTTTCAAGAGACGCCAAATGGTTATTCATATTATCCGTAATATCAAATTGTCCTGTAGCAATAAAACACTTTGCAGAGTCCAGTTGTTTGTTGGCATACTGTAAAAGCTGGTTGGTCTTTATAAAGTCCTCCGTTAAGTAGGAGTGAGGCACCATGTCTGAGAAAACTACACTGGGGTGTAACAAGCTCGGATGTTCCACGACGCTGATATCAGGACGTGAATGGAGAAGCTGAAAATATAGATAGATATATAGAAAAGCATCAATCTAAAAGTAAACATTATTCTGATTCCGAGTTAACCAGTCTTTGCTCTTCCTCCTTAATGCTGCGTGCTTAGCGGAGAAGCAACAAATACCAATTTTATAGTCTTTGGTTTGACCCAACCGGGGCTTGAACCCACGATCTACCATACTCGAGGCGAGCACGCTAACCATTAGGCCACCGATGCGGTTGTCAACCTCACAACTGCTAGGAAAATTGCAGAAGCGTTGTTGTATGACAGTATTAAAAATATAATACAACTTCGCCGGAGGTCCCTGCCAAGCCTATAGGTATATCCAGCACTGAATATGATATCCTATGGCTACATGGATTAAACAAGGAATTCATGAATCTTAAAAAAATATTTGAAAATGACAAATTTTCAACTCTTCATACTCATTAAGCATAGATCACAAACTGAAGCATTGTAAAATTTCCTGATCTGTGGAAAATGAAAGACACATGGACTGAAAATATAGATGAACTTATAAATGTGAACAGAAGAAAACTGAAAGTTGTAACATCAGTGCTATTAATATCATTAAGGGCTTTCATAAACCAATGATTAATTGAATTACTAGTTTTGAAAGAAAAAAAAATAGAGTTGTCTCTCTTTGCATACAAATTGGTCATTTGTCAATTGTATAATGACTGGTTTCATTATCAGCTTATACTTAATGTTAAACTAAACTACTGTAAACCAACTTTTGTTCGCGTGCTATAAACCTTCGCGACTTTCGCGGTAGAGTACAAAATCGCGAATGTTTATATCTGCGAACAGGTCGGTCTAAAGTGTGTAAGAAACAAGAACATTTTGGCTATCGCGAATTTAAATCTCCGCGAAACTGTCTTGAAGCAGAAAAACGCGAAACATAATAGCCGCAAAAATAAGTTGGTTTACAGTAATCATTTTGTTTGTTTTGCTGAAATCAAGGGACCGTCGTGTTCGCATAGTAGTTGGATTTATAACTACCTATGCAATCAGTGCCTGTCACACACTACTAACATTGGGAGTTCGAATCCCGCTAATGGTGAGGTGTACTCGATACATCATGTGATAAAGTCTCAGTGATTTGCGACAGGTCGGTGGTTTTCTCTGGGTACTCCGGTTTCCTCCACGATATAACTAAAAAATTGTTGAAAGTGCTGTTTAACACCATAAACCAATCAAACTAATTAATTTTCAGCTGGTATGCCCATGGTCAAAAGATTGAAAAGTCAAATATTTAAAGTCTATTAGAATCAAGAGAAAGAAACAGCCTGCACAAAATAGTCAAAATCAACTAAGGTCACCTGTGCGTTTCTTTTCATAAGCTATAACTACTTGCTTACCATCAATTGACAACTGCACTGATTTGACCTTAGTTTTGCATTGTAAACAATACATCTTTCTGATTTATGCACTGGTTTCCCATAAATGTCAAAATCTCTCCATTTTAAAGGACCAGCAGCACCACTAACACTAAAATTCACACTGTCCTTCTTAAATTCTTTTTCGTAATGTGTATAAATTTCTCTCAGCGTTTGTAAATTAGCAGACGTGAGGAGATTTACAGTTTCACGGAGTTGCGATTCATTTAACGACATCCCAATAGACGGGCGATTCATGGCGATGTATGGCTGTTCAAACACAGAACTGTCAATGGTTTTCGGTCTTCTTCTAGGTATAGGACGAGGACGGTTTAATGAACCTGAAGCGGATGATGTATCTGATTCAGTGAATGACGAAGATGGTGAGACCGTTGCATTTCTACCGATGTAATTTTGTAATTCCGTTACATCAGTTTTCATCGACTCTTCGTCAAAATCATCATCGTCTATTTGATCTCTTTCATTCCCATTTATTTCTTCATAAATCGGTTGTGAAGCCAAAATAACATTTCTACTTTCTTTGACAGGAGAGTTCTCTTTAATACTATTTTTATTTACATCCTTTTTCGCCTTTTTTGACGAATCAATGGAATTATTAGTACGTACAGGTTCTAAGTACCCTTCTGATGACTCTGGAATATCGTCGACCGTTTTTTCCGACAAGGGATCATACATGTGAGTCTTAGTATTTACGGTATCACCTTTTCCAGGGGGTGGTGGCGGAGCCTCCTTTGGCACTATGGGTTCATAAAGATTGTCTAAAGATCCAAGGGGAGAGAAATCTGGCCATTCATCATATTTATCATTGGTCGATCCTGAAGAGGTGGAGCCACCTATAACATACAAAATATTTGAAAAAAATCACTTATTAAAATTCAAGATATGTTTACTTCTACAAAGAAATTCTAGTGAACAAGTGATGGTGTTTAATGTCACGAGAGCTATTTTTCAGCCATATCATGGCGAGAACAAGTTAAATTTCGATGAGATGACGATGTTGTCCGCTTTGAATTAGACCAACACACTTAGTTGGATTTTCATCGCTTTAGCTCACTGAAAAAAAATTCACAATCATATTACACTGCTTCCGACACTACCAGTCTTTGCTCTTACTCCTTAATACTGTGCGCTTTGGTGTAGAAGAAAATATCAATTTCATAGACTTTGGTTTGACCCGACACGCACTTGAAACGAGTACACTGACCATTACATAACCGTGTCTTTAAGTTTGTTTGTTTGATGGTGTTTAACGCCACTTTCAACAATATTTCAGTTATATCGTGGCAGTCGGTTTTATTGGTGGAGGAAACTGGAGGACCCAGAGAAAACCACCGACCTGTTGCAAGTCACTGACAAACTTTATCACATATATATAGTGTTGTACACCTCACCCTGATCAAGATTTGAACTCACAACATGAGTGGTGAAAGGTACTGATTGCACAGGTAGTTGTAAATCCAACTACCATACGATCACGACCATGAGGATAAAACTGTGTAGTGCAACCTATCTAAACAAAACCCCCCAAAAAAATGGAGACCCGTATAAACCGAACTTTTAATAAAGTCCCAATGTTGAAAATCATTGTTAATTTAACCTGTAAAAACAGAACAAATGTCTATTCCAAAAATATAGATCAGTTTATACAGGTTTCTGGTTTAATCAGGGTTCAGATGCCACTAGTGGAGCAGGAACTGCTTACCCTTCCGGAGCATCTGAATTCAACCCTGTTTTTAGTGGGGTTCGTGTTACTCGATCTTTAGTTTAATGTGTAATATTTTGTAGACCGTTTGTCCTTTTCCTTTTTGCCATTGTGTTGTCTGTCCTTCTTTGATTTATGGATTCTGATTACCCCTTTGGTATCTTCAAACTCTTCTTAAACAGGTTTCATATGGTATATGGAAAAAGAATAATTCGTACCTGAGACTAATGAATGGTCCTCTCCTATAGTTATTGTATTTCTACGACTGACAGGAAAACTGTTACCACATGGATCTGTTATCATCTGAATATAGGTTAAATTGATTTTTATATAATATTTTTATTATTTAACATCCATAACTAAATGTTTCAATATTTAACATCCGTCACAAATATTTCTTAAAGACATGTCCCTCAACCTAATGGACACATTATCCTGATTCTGAGCCAACTAGTCTTTGCTCTTACTCCTTAATGCTGCATTCCTAGAGAAGAAGCAACAAATACCAAATGTATAAGTCATTTGTTTGACCCGACCAGGGCTTGAACCCATTAACTACGCATTCGAGAAGAGCACGACGAGCACGCTAACCATTACATCACTGATGCAATTGTCTTGTTTAATGCCGAGTGCTTGTGGACGAGACAGTAAATACCAATTTCATAAGTCTTTAGTTTGACCCCACCGGGACTCGAATCCATGCATATGATCTAACAAGCATGCTATCCATTACACCATCCAATACCATGCTGTATGTTTTTATAATTAACATCTTCAACTAAATATTTTATATAACGAAATACTTGTATTACCCTTGTCATACCTTTTTGTATGTATACCCCCTTCACACTACCTAAAAATCAGTAATTCATTGGTCACCCTGTGGCTTTTTAAGAATTCAAATATTCTGGTTAATATTACATTTGTATTTAGTATCATCAGGCCAAAAAAAACGTGTCACTGTGTTTCTGTAAACATTCTTGAAACAAATGGTAGGTAAATAGACAAAACTTTTTATTTCTATTTTTTTCATTTTTATTTACAATCTTTGCCTTAATTTTTTTCATCACCTACTTGCCCGAAAGCCAAATTTAGAAAAATGTTTTATTTTATATTCAAACAAATTCTTTCATAATTTTCACATTTCCGAATCCAGCTCCAGCTTTACTTGTCACGGGCTTTGTGTGAAGTGGGTTAGCGCGAAGACTGACATAGGTTACAAAGAACAAGGATCTGACTTTAAAAGTGTTTCTCCAAAAATGACAATACAATTTTACATAAGCACTCAAACTAAGGGTTGGTAGTTTTAGAGAAAACACATGTATATTTGCTTAATTTTTACGTAGAAGTTTAAACAGAACAAGATGGCGGACATGAAATTAGGCAAGAATCTTTTTTGTCGATTAAATTGTTTCTATAATGAATTTTAAATGACACATGCATTAGTACGATTGTAATCTATGAACTTTTCACAAGAAAATCATAAATTACGACTGAAAAATGTATATGAAAGAGAAGATCGTAAACTGCAATTACGGTCATCTCAGTTTTCAGTTACTGACATCTTAGCGATTTTTTAAAATCGGATTTTCTCTTTCATATACATTTTTCAGTCGTAATTTGTGATTTCCTTGTGATAAGGTCATAAATTACTATCGTACCAATGCATGTGTCATTTAAAATACATTACAGAAACAATTTAATCGCCAAAAAAGATTCTTACCTAATTCCACATCCGCCATCTTGGGATGACCGTAATTGCAGTTACGGTCATCAGCTTTATGCCAGTGAAAAACTAGGAGATTTTCGCATTACTATTTTTTTCAATTTCATTTCTTTTAAATATAATATTCCAGGCACTAAGAAATCATTATATTGTATTATTTGTACCAAAAATTGATATATACAAAATTGTTTCACACATTTCTGTTGCACATGGAAATTTGTAAAAATTTAGTTAATTAACATGAAGATATTGAAGATCAGGGAAACGCTACTTTCAACAATATTGTAGCTATATTGTGGCAGTCCGTTTTCATACAAGTCTATCACCAATACGGCGTGGGTTCAAGTCTGGCTTTGTAAATTACAAAAAATGTTCAATCGACTTGCAGCCGTAAGTGATAAAGTTTGACAGTTGCTTGCCTATGGTCGGTGGTTCTCTCCGTGTACTCCGGCTTCTTCCACCACTAAAAATGGTCGCCATGATATAGCTGAAATACTGCTGAAAGTAGCGAAACTTGAGTACCCAGAGAAAACTAACGACCTGGCGCAAGTCACTGACAAACTTAATCATAAATAATGTTGTATCAAGTACACCCCACCATGACTGAGATTTGAGCTCACAACTTTAGTGGTAATAGGCACTGATTCAGTGATTGCACAGGTAGTTGTAAATCCAACTACCAAAGGATCAAGCCCATGACGGCACCCTGCCTGATATGAGGAGTGGCCTTTGGTAAGTAACCCTTATAAGAGTGTGGACTACTATATCGTGCTAACCTTACTAACTTAAGCTACTTACAACAGGTCCAGAGATATCTTATAAGGGTGGGGACTACTATATCGTGCTAACCTTACTAACTTAAGCTACTTACAACAGGTCCAGAGATATCTGATAGGTCTATCTTTCTGGGCTGTAAATCACTACCTTGTGATGTATTTTCACTAATAGATTTAGTCCTTTTAATACTAGACTGAGGTCTAGGTGGTGCTTTAGATTTTCTATTCAGTTTCCCGAGGAAGCTTCGTCTAGTTTGAGCTTTATTTGGTAACTCTATTTTCTCAACCTGTTTCACTTCCTGTTGACTAGAATCAGAGTTTTCTCCCTTTACTTCAGGAATTGTCTCATTTACCACTGAATTGTCATCTTTAATAGAACACATGGATGCAGTCATAGGCGATGGCGGAGGTGGCCCCAATGAAGACTTACGGTCCTTTACTGACAGATTTTCGTCTTTAATGGAAGTTGTTGATGTTGTCATTGGCGATGGCGGTGGAGGTCCAAGAGAAGATTTACGATCTATTGTGTTTTTCGGTGATGCACTTTCTGATGAACTTCTAGAAATGGGTTTCGGTGAAATGCATTCTGCACTATTTTTACCTGCTGGCTTTTGCTCAGACGACATACTTCTTGCCAATGCGCCATCCATACTAGGTTTCGGGGTAACCGTTACTTTTGATTGGTCAATATTTTTACTAAGCCTCATTTCAAGCTCCTTTGTAAATAAAGAGTGTCTGTTATCAGGTCCAGATACTGGTATAACAGCTGGTCTAGAGGGCGCTGTGGTTCGTTTTGGACTTTTTGCCCTTCGCCTTATCACAACCTCATCTGCATTATGTTTAGGACTACTTTCATCAACATTACTCAGACTACTTTCACTCGTCTTCCTACTCTGTCGTGGTGAATTTTTACCACTGTCGGTAGATGATAATTGAGGACTAACGGTCGGTTTGTTTGGATTCGGTGGTGGCTTAGGTCTTGTCTGTGGTCTAGGCGGGGGAGCTGTCTGTGGCTTAACAATAGGTTTTTTCTCCTTGACAATTTCTGGTGTTTCTTTAATAGGCTGCTCCGTGACTGTTTTTAAGTCTTTTTTATCAGAGTTAGGAGAATTTTTTCCATTTTTAACTAGTTTGTTTTCCTCGTCTTTCGATTCATTAAAAGATTCTGACATATACATTATAATACTGGTTCTTGGTCCACGTGGATTTGTTGGGACTGGTTTAGATTGGGGAGATTTCGTTTTTTCCGGTTTATGGTCAAGGTTCGTATCTTTCTGTTCTGGACTCGTCTCCTTCTCCTTCTGTTCGGTACTATCTTTAGTCTGATTAGTACTACTTCCTGGTTTTGATTCATCACTTCCTGTGGATTGAGAACTTTCACCCGATGATGTGGATATACTAGATATTTCAGTGGTTTTAGACAAATTTGATTCACTATTGACTAGATTCTGATCAGAAGAATTATCCACAAAATCTCGTCCACGTTTCAAAATATTGCGAAAGAACCCAGATATGCCACGTTTTTGCTTATTTTCAACTTTTGTTTTTGACGGTTCTGCAGTTTCCTCGAACACATTTGTTGAACGTTTCGGTGACAACGGCCTTTCTTGTCCATGATCTATTATAGATTTACCAACAGTCACCATACCAAATTTTGGTTCTATCAAATTCTGATCGGCAGACAAACTCTTTTTCAACACAGAATCATTTGAATCCTTTTTGTCTAATTTTGATTGGCTAGTTTGAATTGGCAATGTTTTTGATTGGTCATTCTGAAGTGGAGATGTTTTTGATTGGTTTGCATGAATGGGCGGTGGTGGGGGTGAAGTGGGGGGTTTAGGTGCAGGTTTCTTCTTCTGTTTTTTAATGATATTGGCAAGAGTTACATTAAATTCTTTAGTAGATTTAATACTTCCTTTCAAAGCTTTTATATCCTCGGCACGCAATGTTGGAGGTCCACTACTATTTTTATCCCTTTTCAGAGTTATCGGTAAATCCGGAAATATTTCATGGTCCTCAATTCCACGGAATGAATCACTATCGCTATACTTGGCAAGTACATCATTGAGCATGTCCACTAGTTGCATACCAGCTTGTGACGAGTCTAAATCTAAATCGTCAAGAAATCCATCAAAATAATCTTCATCAGGGTCATGGTCATTCTGGTCTTGGACTGTTTCATTTGAGGTCGTTAGCACGTCTTCAAATTTGGAATATAAAACCTCATTAATGTCTAAAAGTTTATACGGCGAGGACGATTCGTGATCACTATCATTTGCTTCACCATCTTTTCCCTCTCCCGATCCAATAGACGACACTGAATTTAATTTACTTCTCGTCATATCGGACATTAAATCTTCATCATCAAACACATTGTCAATATAACTTTTCTTTGATGATTTTGATCTCATTGGGAATGTACCGTAACGTTTTGGAATTATTGCATCACAGTCTTTTAAATCTTTAAATCTATCAGCCTTCCATAACGACAAAATTTTAACATCTTCAAATTCCCTGCTTGTATTTCTCCCTAAATTCTTAGGTTTTGAAATATCGTTATTTAGATTTTTTACTTCGGAATTCCAAATTGTATTTTCTAATGCTAGTAAAACAAACGATCGTTCCTCTTCAGTAAACGATAGCTCTTCTACGACTGAATCAGTGTCCGATGTATTTTCATTTTCGTCATCAGAATATAAATTAGCTAAACCTCCATCATATCCAATCACATCAGGCAAATTGTTTCCAAACTGAACAGATGTTCCTTTTGAATGAGAATTATCTCCCTTTAAAGAACTCTTCAATAAAGTTTCAGAATTTTTCTTATTTTCACAACTTCCTTTATTAATACTATTTTTATCATTAACAGATTTTTCTTTTTCATTACTTCCAAATGTTTTGATAATCACAGATGTACGTTTTTTCGGTACGGGAGAACTTCCTTTCACTGCTGTAGCGGAGTGCTCTCCCCTTGAGCGCTGACAGTTTGAACACAGATCTTTCCTCCAAGCATTCTGGGTAAAATCCGAACATGCAGCGGACATTACGCTGTCAACTATCTGCACCATTTAGACATTGTAGTTCCTGAAAGTGAAAAAAAAACATATTTCAAAATGAATTGAAAGTGGTTTTTTTTTTAAATCATGATATCAAAAGATCAAAATTCTCTGTTGACATAACATTCCAACTAAAGTTACCTGAAGAGAAATCACAGTGTCTTACTCTTCAGGTGGACAATGTCAAGTGAGTGAAATGTAGTTTTATGCCAACTCAGCCATTTTTCAGCTATATCATGACGAGAGCAAGTAAATTTTCAATGAGATGATAATGAGATCTACTTTGTACTAGACCAAGTTGAGAACACGCTTAGATGGATTTTTATAGTGATTTCTCACTGAAACAACAGTCCCCAGATAGACATGCTACCCCACTCAGACACATTAACCTGATTTCGAGCCAACCAGTCTTTACTCTTTCTCCTTAATGTTGTAGGATTAGTGGAAAAGCAACAAATACCAATTTTATAGTCTTTGGTTTTATAGTCTCTCCCTCCAGATTTTTACACTTTAGTAAATATAATTAACATAGAGACCTAATGGGTAACTTTTTTAATAATGGACCAAAAAGTTTGAAATTAATTGTCAGGAGTTCGTATATATCATATAGTAACAAACATCTAGAAAAAAAATTGTTGATTTGAAAACTGGATTTTTAAGAATTTTTTTTTGAAGATTTATAGAAGTCAAACGGACTATACATGATCTGGGCTCAAACCCAAGATCTACCGCACTCAAGGTGAGCACGTTAACTGTGATCACAACAGACAGATAACATAATACGACCGCAAAATTAACACTAGAAATAATAGTAGAAAGTAACATATAAAATTGAAGACATACATGTACATGTATTTCTTGTCCTTTGGGGATTAGGGTTATGGTGTTTAACGCCACTTTCAACAATATTTCAGTTATACCCTGGTGGTCATTTTTATTGGTGGAGGAAACCAGAGTACCCGGGGAAAACTACAGACCTGTCACAAGTCACTGACAAACTTTATGACATAATGTTGTTTCAGTTACACCTTGCATAAACTGGATTCGAACTCACGTCAGTGGTGATATGCACTGATTGCATAGGTAGCTATAAATCCAAGACCCATACAATGACTGACGCCTGCCTGTTTTTGCTCTTAGGTATTCTTTCCTATCATTAATAGTGGCTTTCATAAACTCGATCACAACTTGAGTTGGAAGTTTGATTCCCATATATGGGGACGTGTACTCTATACAACTTTACATGATGCAGTTTGTTAGTAACTTGCATCATGCAATCGGTGACAGTGGTTTTACTCTGTACTCTTCAATAACAGGGGATGAATGTACGTCATAATTGGAAGTCATTTTGTGCCGTTTAAAGGTAAGTTTTTACTTATAGCACGAGTTATTTTAAAGATAACATTAAATATGATAGAGCGTCAACTGTCCCTAGCTAAATGTCTGCAAAACAACAGTGTGTCCGTCAAACTATCACACATCGACAATGTTATTTCCACCTGTTGCGAAAACTCTGAGAACCACAGAACTGAAACAATGTTGAAAATGGTTTAAAGAACCCATTAAACGTACTTTAACCCAACATTTAAACAACTTCTTAATTTTCTGACTCAAATACATATGTACTGTGAACCTTATGACCGGAAGTATTAAAAGCATGACAGTCGTAAAATTTGAAGCGCAGAAAATTTCATTTTGTTTTAGCTTTTGATTCATATAATTTATATTTCAAATTTTTTTTAAATGTTCAATTAACTAAAGAATTTTAAAACACGATAACTTTTATATATATTTTAAACCTTCTTTTCATATTTTCAATGTCAAGTAATTTTATAATTCTTTTTTTGGTTTCTTGTCAATGGAAAAAGATAATATAAATTTAAATATCGTTCTTTAAAATTTAAATTCTCAAGGGAATAACAAGAAAATCACCTCTTATATGCAATAAATCATATCTAGGAATGTCAGCGGTCATATATGTGTGTCAGGGGTATCCATTTTGCGTCTGTTTCTATGATTTTTCGAATCGGTTGATTTTGGGACATTGGAGCTTTGTCTAAATTTAGGTTTGTACAGGATTCCATTTTATAAAGAGTTCGGT
This sequence comes from Gigantidas platifrons, assembly GCA_002080005.1. Taxonomy (NCBI): domain Eukaryota; kingdom Metazoa; phylum Mollusca; class Bivalvia; order Mytilida; family Modiolidae; genus Gigantidas; species Gigantidas platifrons. The sequence continues at coordinate 157,409 of MJUT01039636.1, forward strand.
ATAGACAGGTCTTGTTTCACTGTATGCAAACAGCAGATATTGAAAGAAATTATTTTAAAATAACTTTTAATCAATGATTTTTGGAATTGGAGTGACATTTCACTTATTGGTATAGATTTTTCAGATAATATCACATCTGTTTAGCCAAAATAGATTCTAAGCATGGAATAAAAGAAATTATGTCAGTGTTTGATAAATTCTGCAGCAGCCTGTTTAGATTTTTTTTTTCTCAAAAAATCTTTTTCTTTTCGTAATTTTTAAACCAGGTGTTTACCGGTAATTAACAAGCTCTTTTTGATTGTTTTTTTGTCAAATAATCATTTTTTTTTATCAAATTGTAAAATTATGCATTCACCAGTAATTAACAAACAAAAAACAGCATCCTTTGTTTGATCATTTTCAGTCAAATAATCAATCTTTTTTTTTTAAATTGTAAAACCAAGTGTTCATCATAATAAAACACACACATATTTAAATAATTTAGTTCACAACAAATTAACTAAAATAACATCATAACAATAATTCTAACTCCCAGACATTAAAAACCATATAAATCAATCAATTCCATCATTTATCAATAAAAAATCAATAATTCTGTAGGACATAGTCAGGCCTCAATCAAATTTCACTCCACAAAAATATCATCTCCAAACTCAATAATGAAAGCCCCATATGATACTGATTTATATTAATAAAATACAGTTCTATAGTATTGCTGGTGCAAATCAATTCCTGCCTCCATTTAGTTTACTGTTCATTTTGCAAATAGAAATATGCTTTTAAATTTTCTTTTGAGAAAAAAAGAGGGGCTCAAAAAGGGATATATATTTTTTGTTGTAATTAAAGTATTTTTTAAACTATTTATAACTCTTTAACCTACAGATTGATTGATCATTTATTTTCTGATAGTAATATGTATTTTTTACTCTCAAAATATTGCAATAACACAGAAAATTAGTGATAGAGCAGGATGCTTTCTGAATGAGTGTTACATTTTCAAGGGGACTTAACTCTGTATAATATAATGTAAGGGCACATAACTCTGAATAATATAATTTTAGGGGTAGATTACTCTGAAAAATTTATACCTGTACTGATCTTCATTGGAAAATGTGTGTTTAATACTACTTTAAACAAGAACAGTAATTCCGGTATACTATATAGATCTATGGTGTTCAACGCCACTTTCAACAATAATTCAGCTATATCGTGGCAGTCAGTTTTATTGGTGGCAGAAAACTGGACTAACCGGAAAAAATCACAGACCTTTCGAGACCAAGAATTGCAAATAAAATTATCTTAATAATGTAGATATCTAATATAGTGTCTTAGTGAGATTGATTAATTTGATTGATTTTCTGTGTTTTAACACTACTTTCAACAATATTTCAGCTATATCATGGCAACCAGTTTTAGTGGTGGAGGAAGCCGGAGTACCCATAGAGAACCACTGACCATGGGCAAGCAACTGGTAAACTTTATCACTTGCAGCTGTGAGTCAAGTGCACCTTTTTTGTAATTTAAAATAAAAGGCTGTTGGCCACTGGTCCCCCGACGCCAAGGTTACATCGTAAGATTAAATTTTG
>MJUT01039636.1:160081-180059 GCA_002080005.1 Gigantidas platifrons
CCCCCCCCCTCCCCTTTCCTTACTTCTTTCACATCTTTCAACAAGTCATATTTATTCAAGCTGGAAAAAGAAATTTCAATATAGCTTTGTTTTCACGAAAGATAACAAATGTGTCATTTCAAAATGATTAATTAAATTTTATGAGGGTGACAGTCAGTGGTATATTTAGGGTATGGCAAGTAGGGCACGTGCCCTGGGCACCACTTGAGAGGTTTTAGCGAAAATTGTTCCCATATGTGCCCTGGGCACCACTTGAGAGGTTTTAGCACATATTAATGTTCCCATATGGGAACGTCCTAAAAAAGATTTTTTAAATAATTTTCTTGAAATTAATTTTACAAAAACCATGTAATACACATAGACATAAATACATGCAGAAATTATTAATAAATAATAAATGTAAAACGCAATTTTAGTGCTTGCCATTGGCGCCATCTTCCGTAGATACACCCCTGGTGACACTACAAGTACATACTAATCTTCCCAGGCACCCTCAATTACGAAAACAATCTTATAAGTAAATATAGTGGCAAAGTAAATGATACACAGAGACAAAAAAATACAATACAAAGGTTATATTTTCTATGTATGTATAAGACACACTACTATTGAAACAAAAGAAGTTGTCTGTATCGGATGTAACAGGTTTCTTTTTCCAAATAAGTACTTGGGTGTACTCCAGTTTCCGCCACCAATAAAACTGGCCGCCACGATATAAATGAAATATTGTTGAAAGTGGCTTTAAACACCATAACCCTAATCACATCAATGTTTTAGTTGTAAATCTAACCCTTCAATTGATCTGTTTGCATTTTACTACATGTATTTTGAATAATTAATGTGTCTATTCTTTCAAAATTTATTGAAGATTTTTAACACTATTAAAGTCACATGATTTTAAACAGCTGTTTCTTGTTCTGGTTATTGCAGGTATAATTACATAAAAAAAAAAAAATTATGCCATATTGAGAAACATTTTCTAATAATTAGTGAGTGCATACTATTAAACCTGATAAAAAAAAAGCAAAAAGTCAGTTAATTATACAATTATTATGCATGACGAATATCTTTTGTTGCCCTACATTTGTGAACTGAATTACGTGGTAAAAAGTTGTTGGATCTTTCGCAGAATGGATATGAATTGAAATAAATGTACATGTATAAAACACATGTATATCATTAAAACCTGTTTATGTGGTTACCTCTATTAAGCAGTCACCTGTATCAAAAGGTCACTTTTTTCTTGTCCTGTCAAGGAAAATTTCATATGAATTGAACCTGTCTTAAGACCATATTTTCTTCGTCTCAAAGATAACCTCTTAATACAGGTATGACTATATCTTTAAAACCGTTTAAAATGATAGACCATTGCATCTTTCAAAATTTTAAATATGATTGTCGCTATTGTCACTGTAGCATTTTCTCTACCAAAGCTGTTATCTAATAGTTCCGATTCTGTGCTAAAAATTCTATTAAAGAGGTGTACTATAAAACTATACCAACTGGTATCAAAATAAACAATTAGCACGAAGGTGGTACCAGATTTTCTGAAAAGATGTAATCCGCTATATATTTTTGATCTCTTAAAGAAATGGGAGGGGGATGCACAAAATTAACAAATGGCTAAAAAAAATCTTCAATGATTTAGATTTTTCAAACACAGGATGCACAAATGATAACACTAAAATCTATTTTTGCTCGAATGAGGGGGGGGGGAATAATCTATGAAAAAGGAGGAATTTGATACGAACTGCTTTGTGTCAGTGGAAATTCCAGTTATCTAATTTAATGAACTTGTTTGAATAAATTTCTCTTGGAGACAGTAACACAAGATTTAGTTTGTCACCCTCGATCAATATTTAATTAGTCCTTATAATTTTGTTTTTAAATCTGATGAAAGAGGGGTCCAAACCAATGAAACCACCTCATAAATTTAAAATTTATCATCTATTTCAAATCTATATGTGTCAATGACTCAATTCTACCCATCTTAAAATCATTTAAATAATAACCCCAAAAAAAAAACATTACATCCATATAAATGTCGTTTTCAAAATTTTTAACAAACCTTCTGTGTTGAATCTTGTATTCCAAATATGACGATTTAAACAAAAGAAACGGTATTGAAAGTCATAGAAATATAGAACACTATTATGATTAAGAAATCAATCTATCTCACCAGAAGCTTAACAAATGTCATTCAGATGCTGTTGCTGAAAGAGTTCTCATGATCCAGAATCACTTATTACAGTAGGGCATATTATTGATTCAATATGGCTGCCGCTAGTTAACAATATTCAATAGATTGATTTTCCTCAATGGCAAAAGATATGAGAAAAAACAAATCATCAGTTATTAGCTAAGAATCCATATTGAAATTTTCCTTCTCGGAAAACTAGAAATTATTTCTATTGGATATTGATGTGGAAGGGGGGGAGTGTTATGGTGTTTAACACCACTTGCAACAATATTTCAGCTATATCGTGACAGCTATTAAAAAGCTTTTATTTTTCTCTATAAAATAATAAAGAACACCTTGATTTATAAATGCGATTGTCAAATTTTGACATAGAGCTAAATGTGTGTTTTACGGGACACAAAAAAATACAGGTTTCGAACTCACAATGTTAGTGGTGATAGGCATTGATTGCACAGGTAGTTGTAAATCTAACTACCATGCAATCACGACCACAACAGCCCCTTGTTGCGTTGGAGTTGAAATGATCAATGATTGTACTTTACTGTAGCCAAGCCTTTGTGTTATCTGTGATAGCGCAAGATAAAAACTACAACAAAGAGATGAAATTTTTTTTTTCAATCAAGTTAATTTTATGCAAGGAAACAATTTATTGCGGTTTAGCGATAAACAAAGGTTTGATGGGATGTGATATCTAATGAAATCTATAGGATTAAATAGAAAATGAAATGATGAAGTGACTGTTATCAAATGATAAAATGTCATTCCTTTGTATCGGTGCCTATATGGTATTTTTAACCAATGAAAAATTGATCCCATGTTCAAAATACCATTTATGGTATTCTGACCCCGGGTTCAATATACAATATGGTATTGACCCCAGGGTCAAATTTCCATCATAGTACTTTTGAACCTCATCATGGTAAATTTAACCCCCTCATTTTTACTAAAATAGGGGGTTCATAATACCATGAGAAGGGGCTTCAATTTACCATGGGTCCCCTAGTGGGTTCGATATACCATGGGAAAGAGGTTTGATATATCACAGGTAGGGATTTCAATATACCATGGATGAAAATTGACCCCAGTTTCAATATACCATGGAGTTAAAAACACCATATAAGACCGGTATTCAAATTGTGGTCAAAACATGCTTACAGTTGATCTTCGCAAAGTTGAAATAAAACGGAGAAATGATTTTACTTCAAATTAAAGTTAGACCCCCTTCATATAAGGTGACCTCTTCTGCAATGAAAAAGTGGTCTTATAAGAGAGGTGACCCCTCTAATAAGATGACAGCATAGTAGGATTTTACTACATGTATCTCAGAGCTTCTGAAATCTGACCTGATTCAGAGGGGTGGCAATTGGTGGGAGTGACATTATAGTTTGATTTTATGGTGTTTAATGCCACTATCAACAATATTTCAGCTATATCGTGGCGGAGGTGGCTTTATAAGAGGGAGGACTACTTGTAACATCAATTCAAAACCCATATTTAACAGGTATCCATATAAACACGTAAGATTCAAAATTATTTCTAGAAAATTTCAATAAAATACCACAAACATTCTTGACGTAAAAACTTTAATTTAATCCGTCCATTTTTTATACACACAAAAAAAAGACAAATTCATTCCATACCGTTGAAAACACGTCCAGACTTACATACTTACCTACCAAAGATAGAAAGATCCCTTAAACGATACAGACTCTATTGAAACTATGAAATCCTATTTATCCCGTTATACAGTATGGTTTTCTACTGACAAAATAAACCTTATCGTAATTATTCGCTGTCATTCAAATGAAAACGATGGTATTGATTACATGTCAAGCGAATCATGTATCTATAAATATTTTACATTTCTAAATTCCCTCCCATTAGTATGAGCTTTACTTAACACAAAAAATGTGCCATTTTTTAACTACACAAGTCTTTAATATCAATAATTCATTATATTAGTGTAGGGACATCTATAGATAATTAGCCTGCTCTAAAACATGGACTGGTAATACATGTACATGTATTGATAAAGCTAACCGAGATAAAGAATCTGTAATAATAAACTTCATGGGGACCCCCCCCCCCTTTCCCTTCCTATCTCCCCATTAATTTCATGAGGAAACCCCCTCCCAATCCATCACTGAATAATGCTAGTTTATATTAGTCTCTGATGTATGTCAGGGTTTGATTGGATAATTGTATACTTAGCCCGACTTAGATAATAAAATACTACTAAATTGTCCCCTTTCCCAGCCACCATGCCAAAATCAAGTCTTTAATATCAATAATTGATTATATTAGTGTAGGGACACTTCATCTATAGACAATTAGCCTACTGTAAAACATGGAATGGTACTACAGAAATGGATAACCCACAGGGCCTTCAATATTTTTCAAGTGTATCAGTATTTACAGGCTGTACTTTGTATAAAAATTTGAACAAGTTTGTGTATGTCTTATACAGTACTCGTTAAAATCAGAAGGTACCAAATACCATTTTAGGCAGGTAAAAGTACCTGGCACCACCCCTTATTGAAAGGACTGAACCCAGACAATGAATCTGTAATAATTAATTTCATGAAGAAACCCTCCACCCCCATTAATTTAATGAGGACTCTCCCAATCCAGCACTGAATATATAATACTAGCTTATATTACAGTCTCTGATGTAAGACAGGGTTTGATTGGATAATTGTATACTTAGATAATAAAATACTACTAAATTGCCCCCCTCCCTCAAGAGAAGTCATCCCTCATATTAACAGTAGACCAGTATTTCATTATAGAAGGGGTGGTTGTGTATAAGATATTATTAACTACTGTATATAAGGAAGAAAACATCTTTGGTTCAATTATACTAGGTACAGGGGGATGGGATTATCATGTAGAGCAATTAAACTAGGTACAGGGGGTGGGGTTATCATGTAGAGCAATTAAACTAGGTACAGGGGGTGGGGTTATCATGTTTAACATCACTTTCAACAATATTTCAATTATATCATGGCTGTCAGTTGTATTGGTGGAGGAAACAGGAGTACCAGAAGAAAACCACAGACCTGCTGCAAGTCTCTAAAACTTTATCAAATAATGTTGTATCGAGTACACCTCATTATTAGCAGGATTCTAATGCACAGCTTTAGTTGTGACAGGCACTGATTGCACAGGTAGTTGTAAATCAAACTACCATCTGATCACGGCCACTACTAGGTAACGGGCGTACTTGCCCCAATAACAAATTTTTCCAAAAATATTTAAATACTTACGACTGTCATTACTACTAACTCAACATAATACTCCAAATATATGCTTAAGAGGTGTGTCATAAACAAAATAATCACCTCTCCAATGATAAGGTCCAAACATATAGTTTAAAAGATAAACTACAAAATCAATCGGATTGACGGGAATGTCAAATAATATACAATATAGACTTAAAAGAAGTTTGTATTTATCTTAATCTATAAACAAACAAATCAGCTTTATTTCTTTATCTTGTTTTTAACAGTGTAATAATTTTCTATTGACCAATAATCAAACCAAGGGGGGTAAAATATAATATTGATTGATTGTAAAATTACCCAGCTGAGATTTATCATGTAATGACCACATTTTTTAAGTATGAAATTTATTGATACAATTTATGATCAATTCTTAAAAGAAAGGACAACAAATTTTAGTAAAAATTGTAAATATTTAAATCTTGTAAAAAATTAGATGAAAATTTTACAGCAAATAGAAAATGCACAAGTTGTTTAACAACAGTAAAATTATGGGTAAAATATATTTGATTTTCACTAAACTTTACATGCAAGGCAACCATTTTGCCCACTTTAAAGGGAAATAACTCTTGTAAAATGTAAATTTTTAGAATCAAAAACAGAAATGTGCAAATAGGGATAGGGTTAGGGTCATAGTGTTTAACACCACTTTCAACAATATTTCAGTTATATCGTGGCATTCAGTTTTATTGGTGGAGGACACCAGAGTACTCAGAGAAAACCACTGACCTGTTGCAAGTCACTGACAAACTTGATCACATAATGTTATATCGAGGACACCTCGTCATGAACTGGGTTTGAACTCACAACATCCAACTACCATACGATCACGACAATAACGATCACGATAATGACGATCACGACAATAACAGCCCCTAAGATGTGCAAATTGCCGATTAGTCACATGATCAGAACTTACCTATAGAAAATAAATGTACCTTCATCTGTCACTGTCAAGTTCACACCTGGAAAACAAAAACAGGAAGTTATTAGAGGCAAAATTCAGAGGGTTCTTATGTCCTCTAAATGTACTGACTAGTCACTACTGGTAATAAGTTAAGACTGTCCAAGTGGTTGATAAGTAAACTCTTTCACCGACTACTAGCTATATATAACGGTCAATAACCCACGGCTTGTCACACTTCCATAGATAGAATATCAGCCGTGGGTTACAGACGATGGCTAAAAATGTAAGAAAGAAGAATCTATTGATTTGCAGATTATGTTTCTGAAGACTTTTTAAGTGAGTGAATGATTGTTGTTTAATGCCAACTCTGCAATTTTTCAGCTATACCATGGCGAGAACAAGTTAAAGAGATGATAAGGAAGTCCGCGTTGTTCTAGATGAACATGCTTAGTTGGTGTTTTATAGTGCTAGCTCACTGAAAAGACAAGTCACCCCACTCAAGACACATTATCCAGATTCGGAGCCAACCAGTCTTTGCTCTTTCTCCTTAATGCTGCATACTTAGAGGGGAAGCAACAAATACCAATTTTATAGTGCTTGGTTGACCCGATCACGTCTCAAATCCATGATATACCGCACTGGAGGTGAGCGCGCTAATATAACCATTACACCAACGAGCGGTTGAAGACCTTTCTAAAACACTCAGTTAAGATGGTTTACATTGAGGATCAATCTTACCAGGAGTCTCAAACTCTCTACCAAAAACAGACAAAACTTCAAAATAATGTTTCTAAATTTGTACACAAGTATAATATTATATAATGACAATAATGTGAGTAATTGATAGTTAATGTCAAAAAAGCACTATTCCTGCCATATCATAGCGAGAGCATTTTTTGATGAAATGATGGTAAAATTTGTTTTGAAGTGGCTATAGACCAACCAACCAACCAACCAACTGAGTTGGATTTTGATAGTGCCAGCAGATCCATTAATAAATAAGGTTAACCCCCGCACAATGTTGTAGCACGAAACCAGGACCTGGATTTCTAACATCATATGCTCTTTTTTATATTCAGTGATTTGAGGGGAGATGAAGTTATTTGATCTGTTGATATTGGTGGAATTGTTGACCATCACTGCAAAAATTTTCTTTTCATACTTTCAAGTTTCCATTATTCAATTTTATTTTAGAAAATATTTTTTGAAAAATATGAAGGTAATATTATATTGATAAAAACTGTTATATCAAGATCTATTAAGCATTTTGACAAAAAATATGTTATATTTTGATGACAAAACAAATCTCTCTCTCACCTGGAAAAATCCTTTATTTTGGTAAAATCTAAAGAATGTTGTTAAAAGTGGCATTAAACACCATAACGTACACTAACCCACGATTTAGACAAAATGAAGTCTTGCCCTATTTTGAGCTTTTCACCCAAAAAAAAATATTTAAAATTTTGAAAGAAAAAATAAATCTTTCTTTCTTACCTGGAAGAAATAATTTATGTTGGTTAAATCTCCATGATATAGACAAAATGAGGTCTGAACATCCTTTAATAATATTTACTTAACGAAATAGATTACAGGTGATTACCGCTGTCAATCAAACAAGGAACACCTGTCTGTTACAGGTAATAAGAAACTCAGGTGTACAAAATATACCAGTTCAATCAAGTACCAATACACATTTCTTACATACAAATATAAATTATGTAGGCATTACAAAAATATAATCAGTTTCTAATTAACTTCTGGTGTGCCGTGGTCGTGATCGTGGATTTACAACTACCTATACAATCACTCAATCCGTGCCTATCACCACTAACGTAACGTGACTCTCCCACTTCTCCCTGTGAGCTCCCTGAAACATTTCACAGTCACAGTAAGGTCTTTAACAATGAACCTAACTTGTACCCTAAAATGAGTGTGAAACGTCCCCTAGCCTGCAGTTGAACGGTATTCTTTACTACTTATAACATATAATTAGTTTCTAATAAAAAAAAAAAACATCAGTGAATGAAAAGTACATACTGAATGGCAAATGAATAGCATAAGAACATAACACTTCAAATTTGGAAGAAAATAATTTAATAAATTTGAGGATTTGATATTTATAACCAATTTTGAAATAAATTTTTTTTAATTATTATAATTTGTGAAATTTTCTTGGCATCTTAAATTCATCACTGGATATTTAATCTGATAATTTTGCAATAATTTCTTTCAATTTACCTTATTTCTGTTTGAAAAATTAACCTTTTCTTGGAATTTTGAAATTAAATATAATTTTTTTTTGGTAATTTGTCTCAAACTTTTAATCTTATTTAATTTTTCAAAGATTTCCTTTAATTTACCTTTTTCTTTAAATGTCCGATTATATTTCCTATAACACACAAAAAAACATGTATTCAATTAAGCCTTGTTCTGAAAAAGTTTGAAAGCACTCTAAAATATTATATCATCTTCTAATGTTCTTTGTTTAGATACCGTGTATCTTGTGGTCCCTTTTATTTAAAACGGAAACGGAACCACAGGGTAATTATATAACGGATGTTATACCTTTGTGTTAAACTTAAATTAAACAACTTTTTCAAGGTACACCTGTCAAGAAAGATTTAAATTTCTTTAAAGTTTATTCAAATATTGACTAGAGACGAAAATAAAATTAATAAATGATGATCCTGTTATTTGGTGTCTAAGAAATGTAAAATTGTCAAGCTGCATAAAAGGGCAACAATATTTATTTAGGACCAAAGTATCTACGATAACATTACCATGTGTCAGGAAAATATTTTTACGTACCAGTAATTACAACATAAGAAAATGTTAAATGTGGCAATATCAAATCTAAATGGATCTTTCCCATTGATTTCATTCTTGTTCACTTACACCTCTATTTTTCCCCCATCCCCCATTCATGGTGAGGTGTACTCAATACAACATTATGGGATAAAGTTTGTCAGTGACTTGCAGTAGGTCCTTTTTTTTTCTAAGAGTACTCTAGATTCTTCCACCAATAAAACTGACCGCCATGATATACATGTTTTTTTGTACATGTAACTAAAATATTGTTGAAAATAGCTTTATTCCTCCAAACAATATCCTAGGGCTTATACACAGGTGAGGATTGTAATGTGACTTACTGCACGAAACTGACACATGGTGAAAACTGACATTAAAACAAAAAAACAACACTAAAATCTTTTTTTTATTTTTAATTACTTATCCCCACCCCTTTACCCAAAATTTGCATTCAGGTTTCTCCTTCTCTAGATAAAAACTATATTTAGCTTTTTTTTCTCTTGTCTCAATGTACAGTTTCTGAGTTTTTTTAAGAAAAGTCTTAACTTACTAGAAAAGCTACAACAAAACTAACATTTTTCTTCAACATGTTTTTTCTTAATTAAAAACATTTCTCCGTCAGTAACTTTAAAATTGCTGATAACTTTAATTTAATTACAACCTGATAATTGCAAAATATAGTGGTTTTTTTTCTTCTCCATTTCAAAGTCAGTTTTCACCATCCACATGTGGGTACACAGAATAAGTTCAATATGTTATTTCTTAACTAATGTAAAGAAGATTTATGAAACAAAGTTTTTGAAATAAAACCACAACTTCTGCTACAATGTATATTCTAAGTATTATATATATCATGGATCTTACCAATTAACTTAAACAATGTATTTAAACCAACGAATCCGAAGTTCATGACTAAGATCCATGGTATAAATGGTTTGTAACAGAAATTAATATTGGGTGCTTTCGTGGAGGTCTGCAAAATCATGGAATAACATAAAGATCTTCATGTTAGACCATGGTTTGTGCAAAATCATGGAATAACATCAAGATCTTCATGTTAGACCATGGTTTGTAAAAGTTCACTATTTTTAAGTTGATTACTGTATAAAAACATCAAAGAAAAAATGTGTATTTATGTTATAATCTTATATCTGTACTATAATGCTTTTCCTTCAATATAATTTTATTGAACAAAATGTTTCAATCAAACAATTTACCAATTTGATCTCAATATGGTCTGGTCAGATCAGGCAAAGGATGTGTTTAATAAACTAACATTTCTCTGGGAATTTCTTGCCAAATTTTATTTAAATCCAACAAGAGAAATCTTTTCATTCCATTTTGATGTTTGATTCATTCAATAATAGATTGATTGATTGATTGATTGGTATTTAATGCCTACTTCAGCTATAATAATAGATTCAACTCATAAGTTGAAAACTCTTTCATGTCTGCAATAAGAGGGGAGGTTTGGACCTATAAAACTAGTTTAACCCATCCACTTTTTATTGAAGTGCCTGTACCAAGCCAGGAAAGTGAGTATATATACACACTCACGGGTCAAAGGTATTTCCGCACTAAGATATTTCCTTATATATTTCATATAAAACCATTGATTTTCAAAGTATTCTCCTGAAGTCATTCCTTATCTGATTTTCATGAAATTTTCAGTATTAAATGCAGAAATAAATATAGTTTCTTCTTTGCATAATTTTCAAATAACTTTATTTCTACTTTCCCTTAAGAATTGATATAAAAGCAAAGTTTAAGTTTTTCTTTTTCACCAAATCTTGCTATATAATCATATAAAATTGTGACGTCAAGAATTTACATTTGTGTTTAAAATGCTTGTAAATAAAAGTTAGAAAAAATTACATAAAGATATTAAAATAAACTCTAATAATTCTACTATTAAAGGTGAAAATTTCATGAAAATCGGATAAGGAATGACTTCATGAGAATGTTATAAAAATTAATGGTTTTACATTGTATATGAAATATATAGGGAAATATCTTAGTGCAGAAATACTTTTGACCCGTGAGCAGAGGCGGATCCAGGGGGGGCGCACCTGGGACACACCCCCCTAAAATTGGAAAAATATGATTTCTTTGCATAAAGTCGTGATTTTTCACACGAAATACCCCAAACTGCATGAGTGTAGATGTTTTAGGGGTATCATCAACTTTTTCTCTGTTTCTAGGATTTTGTACGTGTTCCAACATTGTGACTTTTTTTTTCAAATTTCATTTTATTCATGTAACAAAAACAATAACCAATTCAATTTTATTCGACCTTTTCAAACATTCCTAAAAAGACCAAATTTGACAAATCTTTCTTTGTGTTGACTTTGTCAACAGTTCATGCTGTAGTGTAGTTTAAATAAAACTCTTAAAAGTTTAAAATCCAATAAATGAGAAAATTGTTTTATTTATTGTGTAATAAATGTTGACCTTTGACCTGTTAAACATATTTAATTTAAAGTTGAAGACATGAAACAAACATTGAACACTTATAATTGGGTAATAAAGTATCTATTGAAATACAACGTACCCTGAAAAAAAAACGTATCGGTGGTGTAATGGTTAGCGTTGTCGCCTCAAGTGCGGTAGATCGTGGGGTTTGAGTCCAGTGATCGGGTCAATCCAAAGACTTTAATTTCTGATATTTGTTGCTTCTCCGCTAAGCACGCAGCATTAAGGAGAAAGAGCAAAGACTGGTTGGTTGGGAATCAGGATAATGTGTCTGTTTGGGGAGACATGTCTATCCGCGGACTGTTGTTTCTGTGAGCTAGCACTATAAAAATACAACTCAGAGTGTTGGTTTAGTAAGTACAAAACGGACCTCATGATCATTCATTGAAAATTAATTTGTTTTCACCATGATATAGCTGCAAAATTGCTGAGCTGGCGTTAAACAACAATCACACACTCTCTCACTGCATCACAGGCACTTGTTGTTTTTATCAATGGGGGCTCGACTATAAATGTGTCACCCCGAAAATATGATAGTCGAGCCCCCATTGATAGAAACAAGCGCCTGTGCACTGCACCCTGAAAATCTACATATAATTGTAAAAACTGTCGTACCCCTGAATGACATGTACCAATGATCAGGGCCGTCTTAACAGTATTATAGGCCCTTGGGCAAAGCAGTGTACAGGGGCCCCTACCTACACAACCACTCACAGGAATAAAATGTATATGGTCGATAAGATTAAACATACTAGTGTATTTATTGTATTGGTAAATCAGTGTTTAAACATTAAAAAACATGCTGTACACAACATACAGAGATCAGGATGGGGCCTCTATGCTCGTAGGGCTCCTGGGCAACTGCACAGTGTGCCCAAAATTACGCACTGCCGATGATCATAATCTACATACGCAGTCAAGTACCTATCACCATTAAAGCCTGGGAAATTGATTCCCGCCCATGACGATGTGCACTTGATATTAACGTTATGTGATTTTAAAAAAAGTTTGTCACTTAGAAAGAACACTTTAAAAAATTCTTCGTACAAGTATTACCACTTACAGGTCCAGCAATGCATATATATAAAAAAGGAGGTACGTAAAATCATCCAACCTTAAACTAATTATCTTTATCGTAAACTAGTCAAAACATTTACAAAACACATTTAGTCAAAACCACAAACCGATAAAACTTTCTTTTAGGATTATGTTGTTTAACATCACTTGTAACATAAATACACATTTTTCCTTTGATCTTTTTATGCAGTAATCAACTTAAAAATAGTGAACTTTTACAAACCATGGTCTAACATGAAGATCTTGATGTTATTCCATGATTTTGACGTCATAGATCTGTTATTCCATGATTTTGACGTCATAGATCTGTCAATCATGTAATTTCTGTTACAAACCATATACTAGTATACCATGGATCTTACTCATGAACTTATTTAAACCAACTCATCCTTCAGATTCATTGGTTTAAATAAGTTAATTTGTAAGATCCATGGTATATTATAATACTTAACTTCAACAGTATTTGAGTTATAAATACCGTGGTGGTCAGTTTTATTGGTGGAGGAAACCGGAGTACCTGGAGAAAACCTCCAACCTGATGCAAGTCACTGACAAACATTATCACATAATGTTGTATCGAGTACACCTTTCCATGAACGGGATTCGAAATCACAACGTTAGTGGTGATGGGCACTGATTCCATAGGTAGTTGTAAATCCAATTACAATATGATCACGATGGCTCCTATACTGTATATATAATAAATATGTCTTTATCGTAAACTAGTCAAAACATTTAGTTTTTTTGTGGAGAAAACTGGAGAAAACCGCTGACCTGCCAAATGTTACTGACAAAGTTTATCACATAATGTTGTATTGAATACACCTCGTCTGTTAGTGGTGATAAGCAATGATTGCTTAGGTAGTTGTAAATCAAACTACCATATGATCACGACCCACAACGGCCCCCGATAATTTATACTGAATAACGACTGCATAGTGCTTTTTTATAATGGTGCTATCTGCAGATTTCACTGAAAAAAAATCTTCATACCAAGAATTACTGCTTACAGGTCTTTACTGTAAACTAGTCAAAATATTTACAAAACACATTTAGTCAAAACGACAAACAGATAAAACTTTCTTTTAGGTTGGGTTATATTTATTCCAATGTGATACTTGTCGAATAAACGAGAATAAAAATATTGACCTATTGAATAAGTGTATGTTGACATTATAATATAAGGTAAACACGGTTAATGTGTTAGATTTTTTGTTTCCTTAAACAAAACAGAGACATACAAACTAGAGATTAGCAAGTTCTCGAAATCTCATGAAATAGTTTTGCAATACAGGAGTTAAGTTTAGGGCTACGATGTTTAATGCCACATTCAACAATATTTCAGCTTTATTGTGGCGCAAATCACTGACATAATGTTGTATCTAATACAACTCGCCTCAACGGGATATGAACTCACTACTTTAGTGGTGATAGACACTGATTGCATAGGTAGATATAAATCCAACTACCATATGATCACGACCGAGACGGCCCCGTTTTGCAATACAGAATAAATCCATTATGAAACTTCTGATATTTAATCCTATTAATCTTTTTTTTTATATATAGTGACCAAGTACATGTATCTTCAATATTAAAAAAAAACATAGTATAAAATAAAACGAAATTACATTCAAAGAAAAAGCCTCCCAGTGGCATGGTTCAATTGTAGTAAAAAAAAAATGTTTTGACTGAAACATGAAATTTTGAATGTAACCAGCAGTCATAGTTCAACTGAAATCTTGACTTAGTTTTCAGGGGATAGGGGGTAGGGGGTACGAACACCCTGAACCCCTTTACGTACAGTGTGAGTTCTATACAGTACCAACCAAATTACATGAAATTACAGAATTTTGTTTTTATCCAATCGCTAAGCAACGTTTCCGCTCATTAAAATACAAAAAGTTTTAAACTGTAAATACTTAAATATTCGAATTTGTCAATCTCAGACTTTTCTAAAGGTCACAAATAATTAGTTTATCTACGCTTACATCATCAACACAGTGATGTTGCTACAACAAAATGAATGAAACATGTTTAATTAATTCCTTAATTAGGTCCCATTTTTGTTGAGTCAGAACATATATACCGTTAATTTCAAATTTTTTAGGTTAAGAAAATATAAAACTCAGCCAATTAAATTTGTTGTGAAAAAGGAATTATTTTGATTTAATTTTATGACAAACAAATTTTTTCTGCTTTGTCATTTAATTCTCCTATAATAACAAAAGTGTTTAGGATCAATTTTTATAGTACCATACATATGTCTCAATTACCTATATGACCTATTTAATGACCTTCCTTTGACGATTATTTCATTTCAAATTTGCACTGTTTAACTTTTATAAACTTAAACAAGAAAAAATAAAGTTTAATACTATAAAATATCCTTGTACTTAATATTTTTTTAATCCCTGAAATTTTTTCCAAGTGCATGTTTAATCGGTATTATCCTGGAATTGTGTGATTTTGTGTACTAATAAAAGGGTCAAATAAACTTCAGTGTTATTCAGTCATGGACCTAATAAAACTTTTCTGGTACCCAATTCATATAGAGCTAGGGTAAAAAACAGTAACAGTATAAGTGCGGACGTTAAACACAATATAGGTACTGGCTGTGAAACAGGCCAGAAAAGCTCACCAAAGATTCACTCTTTTACCCATTTCTAATACTAGTTCAAATATGGTTGTGGTTTATGTTGTTTAATGCCACTTTCAACAATATTTCAGTTACATCGTGGCGGTCAGTTTATTGGTGGAGGAAACCGAAGTATCTGGTAAAAACCACCGACCATTGGCAAGTCACTGATAAACTTTATCACACAATGTTGCATCAAGTACACCTCACCGTGAATGGGATTCAAACTCACACTTTTAGTGGTGTTAGGTGCTGATTGCACAGATAGTTGTAGATCTAACTACAATACGATCACGACCACAATGGCCCCCAGTATGATAGCATTGTCATGGAAACACAAGTGAGTTTCATTTTACAAAAAATGAAAGATTGTTTCTGTGTATATGTTCAGTGAGTGAAGCTTATTGCTCGTGTTGTTGATATTGATGGAATTGTTCACCATCACTGTTTAAACTTTCTTTTCATAGCCAAACATCCATTGAAATAAGGTTCAAGAGAAAATAATTGTTTTTAATAATAATAATAATAATTTAACAGTCCATTTCCTAAGTAACAAAATTCTTACCTCAAAATCTGTTAATCTTTCATGATAATACTTCCTTATCTTAAGACATTTTATCTCACTGTCTTAAAAATTTCTACACACAGAGGGAGACATCATTTATATCTGAAGAACAATTAAATACATACATGTAGAGTAATACACTGAACTACTTTATTACAAATACAAGAAGATATTACAGTCTTAATACATGTAAATATTGAAGTCTAGATACACACAAATATTATGGTCCAATACGTCGGTTCCAGGATACTGGTATTCAGATAATACCGTCATGTGACTTCCATCACCACGTGACTAAAATCTAGGCATCTGTAGTTCAAAATGTCCTGTGGTCTTTCAATTTTGTCGGAAATGGGATAAATGTTACATATTTTTCCAGATTGGGTTTCTTCCTGCTGTCAGATGTACACCCCGGAACCACGCACCAATATTTGTTGGATGACTTTTGAGATCGTTTTCCCTGATGCATTTCTACATGCAGTGTCTACTGCTAAAAATGCCTAGATTTTTTATGAAGTCACGTGATCGGTGGTACGAATTCTTCCTCCAAGTCAGGAGAACGTCTTATCTCGGAATCGTCGTATTACACACAAATATGTCTACAGACAAAGGGTGGCACTGCTTTTATCTGAAGAGCAACTAAAGAATATAATAGTGTTAGGGATATGGTGTTTTAACGCCATTTTCAGCAATATTTCAGTTATTTCATGGCGGTCAGTTTTATTGGTAGAAGAAACCGGAATGCACCTAGAGAAAACCATTGACAAATGTCGCAAGTCACTGACAAACTTATCACATACTGTTGTATCGAGTACACCAACCCGGCCATGAGCGGTATTCGAACTCACAACATCAGTGGTTATAGGTACTGATTGCAAAGGTAGTTTGATTTACAACTACCGTACGTTCACGACCACAACGGCCACAAGAATATAATTAAGTACTAGATTTACAACTACCGTACGTTCACGACCACAACGGCCACAAGAATATAATTAAGTACTGTATTATACTTCAGTCTATTTCAGTCTTAATTCCCATAAATATTTACATTCTAATACGCAAAAATATTACAACCTCAATACACAAATATTTCTACTATTATTTAAAGAGCAATTAATGAATGGAAACAAACTACTGCAGCTCAAACACAAAAAGCTTAGTATACAATTCTTAATATCATAAATATTTAAGTCCCAATACACATAACTATTATAGTCCAAAATCACCAAAATATTTCTACTATTATTATATACCATATACAGAAAATATTCCCGACACCTGCTAATCTGGGTCACGGGTCATTGTGAGTAGCATGTGTAGTCACGTGAACAGATACGTGAACAGATACGGTGTTGAAAAAACTGTTGGTACTCATAAAATATTGATAAATGCAATACAAGTTTATGTTTGTCTTCAAGAAATATGATAGACAAAACCATGTGTGAAGTTTTATGATGAAATATCTCCAATTTCTATTCTATATATAAATTTATGAATTGAAGTTTTAGAACACAGCTAATTTTAGCGATGTATTTTTATCTTGGACAATAATGAGTGTCCTGATTGGATGACCGATTTAAAACACACTGAACCCGCATTGTTTAGCAAGGTTACTCATTTGAATGGAAAAATACAATGAACTACTGCAGTCCAAACAAAAGAAGCTATTTCATTCTTAATATACATAAATAATTACCTTTATCAATACACATAAATAATATTTAAGTCCCAATACACATTTAAAATATTTCAGTTCAAATACACAGCAAATATTACTACAGTCCAAAATACATGTACACCGAAATATTTCAAAATAACTACAAACAAACAAAGGCCTCTTTTTCTAAATCACATGGCAATGTTTATTGTTGACATGGTTTGATAGACACAACTGTTCTTTGTTCGTGCGTGTAACCGACATTACCAGTGGATTATAACCGTCTATTATGGTATTTAAATCCCTCGGCACATTTTTTTTTGGGGTATCTTTTGTCTGTTTCAATGGTATACTTGACTCATTAAAGCCATTGGTATTTAGGGTATGTCAATACATACAAAGATTTAAGTGCTAGCTTCGTTTAATTTGTATGCATATTTTTTTCTGCGATTAATGCCATTTTAGTGCCACAAAATAGCAGGGGTTTTTATCATGGTAGATTTATTTACTTTAGAAATATCTTTTCTTCCTAATGGGACAGGAAGAACAATTTCAATGGGGAGGAAATGCAAAAATTTACATTTCTCTGTAAATATATTATCCCCCCACCAAAAAAAAACCAAAAAAAAAAAAAACCCAGTAATTATCACATCAACTGCACAGAAATCTCAAAATGTTTAATAAACAATCAAATTCCATATAATATTAATATACTCCATTTGAAACAAATAAATATATATTATTAAAGCAGTGGATTACCATGTTTATTATGGTATTCAAATCCCTCTGCACTTTTTTTTAGGGTTATCTTTTGTCCCTTTCAATGGTATACTTGACTCAATAAAGCCGGTCATATTTAGGGTATGTCAATATATACAAAGATTTAAGTGCTAGCTTCGTTTAATTTGTATGTATATTATTTTCTGCGATGAATGCCATTTCAGTGCCACAAAACAAGAGTTCTCTTTTGAATCATGGTAGATTTATTATTTTTGGAAAAACCTTTTCTTCCTAATTAACAATTCAAGGAAAAACAATTTGAATTGGGAGGAAAAGCAAAAATGTACATTTTTCTGTAAATATTAGACCCCCCTCCCCCCCTAAAAAAAGTACCAGTAAATATCACAGTAACTGTAGAGAAATCTCAAAATGTTTCATAAACAATCAAATTCTACTAATGCATATAATTTGAACATCTACACAAGGGCTCATAAAGGTAACGTTTTCAGGTTTCCGTCAGTATCCTTTACATACAGGGGCCCGGGTGGCTCAATGAGTTAGGTCGCTGGATCTAACAACTCATACAAGCCTATCACCAATACGGCGTGGGTTCGCGCCCGTCTTTGTAAATTACAAAAAAGGGTGCACTCGACTCGCAACCGCAAGTGATAAAGTTTACCAGTTGCTTACCCATAGTCAGTGGTTCTCTCCGGGTACTCCAGCTTCCTCCACCACTAAAACTGGTCGCCATGATATAGTTGAAATATTGTTGAAAGTGGCATTAAACACCAAAAATCAAATCAATCAAATCAAATCCTTTACATACAGGTTGGACTGTATATATTTTAAAGAGATGCAGAACAGCAATAAAAGCACTGTTCCTTTACCTGACTTTGTGTCTAGGTATTATGTTAGATAGTCTCTCATGTTCATTTAGGTCCATACCCTTTCTACCTACATATACTTAAACTGTTAAACAATTTAATTACCTCTTTTTTGTCCTTGATGTTTCTTAATTGATAAACCTGCCAAAATATATCCTATTTCCTTAATGTTATGATCAAATTAAGATCAAATGTCACAAGAGAAGGTATGAGACTGAACTTTATGAAGCCAATTACAATATAGTGTACACACTAGCTTGAAGGTGTGAAATATTTAAGTAGGTAAGAAATGGTATTGTGAGCTACATATGGACATTTCCACTAATCGTCAAGTTACCAGCTAGGTGAGAAATATTGCTGAAAGTGGCATTAAACACCATACCCCCCCCCCTCCCCAGCTAGGTGTAAGAATTTTAATTGTGTACTGTAACTAACAAATTCTAGAAACAGACCATATTTTACTTGGGGTAATCCAAAGAAAGGACCTACCCCAGTGCTCACGATGAACAGCGGTCCTCAGGCCCAAAACCAGTAAAACTTTGATCGGACCAGTAAATTTTTAGTTCTTATTTAGATATATACAGTAAAACGTGTCTAAACTGAACCCCTTTGGGACTGAAGAATTTGTTCAGTTTAAACAGGTGTTCGGTAAACATAGGTTCAAATTACTTAGATATTTAGTAGATAGGACTGTAAAGTCTGTCTGGATTAGGCAGGTTTTCGGTTTACTCAGGGTTCAGTAGATAGGACTGTATAGTCTGTCTGG